>VYZQ01068418.1:0-15368 GCA_013400655.1 Mystacornis crossleyi
GAGGGGGGGGGGGGAAGGCAAAAGAAGCACGGTAACCAGGATCATTTCATCCTGGGAAATGCACAGCTCACACTTTTGTTTAGATCTGAGTGTTTAACTTCACCCAGAGAATTCATACATGGCGACAACTGCCTTACATTTAACCTTTCCTTTATTTCAAAAGGAATTCTGTAAACACCTGTGATACAGACAGAGCAAATCAACTGCTCCTGGCTCCAAACAAACTGTTTAAAAAGGACCAGAGGCCAGTGGACAAAGATGTCAGCAACAAAATGCTGGAGAATAGAAAAGAATGGGAAAGAGTGTCTTGAGCAGAAAAAAGAAATTGCAGCTACAAATCTTTTCAACTTCTATTCCAGCTGTGTGAAGTTCATCCCAGCAGTATTTGACAGCTGTCACCCCAGGCCCAGCTGCAGGCGCTGCTGCCGGTGATGAAGTTTCTGCAGGAAGATCTTGCTTTGGGTAAGGCATGAGGAACTTTGCCCCACCGCGGATGCTTCAGGAGATGCTGCTCTCAGAGGAGGTGGCGGTGCTAATTAGCAGCTGGGGGACAGACAGTCATCTGTCCCTGATCAGAGCAGTTCCTGCTCTCTGGGCCATCTACACCACACAGATTCCAGACTGGGAGTGTTTCCCCCCGTTCTCTCAGGCCCAGCTCATCAGCTCCACAGCTCCTGTGAAATGCAACTACCACCAGTTCACCACCCACAACCAGCTCCTTGCTGCAGCTGAGGTTTTGCAAGGCGAAACTCTCACTGAAATGGAGATAACCGGCACTATCTACGAAATTACACTCATTAACCACCAGACTCCCACAGGCTGCTGCGAGCAGGAGTCCGAGGTCTACAGAAACCAGCCAAGAGGCAGAGGACTGGCAGCAGTAACAGTGTTGCTTTCTCAAAGGTGACCTTGGGCAATTTCCACTCCCAGTTACAAAATCAAGGCAGACAGGAGGGCAGGGGAGCAGCAAAACCCTGAACGGAGACACCCTCCACCCTCATGCCGGGGTTTTGTTGCTCTTTGGTGGACAAATGGAGGAAGAAAAGCAAACTAACGCATAGAGGCTATCAGGGAAAGTTCGCTGACTCCTGGATCAACTATTCAGCAGCCTAAATAATACACACTGTAATGGCCTGGCCTGTTTTTGCTACAGGTGGATCTGGCAAACATGAGCCATCTTTGGAGGAAATCCAAAGTGCTCCCCTACCGCAGTCATATCTGCGCACGGAAAAGAAGGAACGAAGTCCATAACCAAAAAAAAGCCACTTTCACGTTGCCACTGGTGTTGGCCAAATTTGCCAGGGAGTTAATTTCCACCTGGAAAATCTGAAAGCAAATGTTGATAGAGATGACAAGATGGTTGTATTTGGAATTAGAAGAACAAAGCCCCCTAAAGTATCTTCACAAATGTGACCTAACAAATGAGTTTCCGTGAGATCCCACAACACACTCGGTAAGAAAGCAAGTCACAGCGAGACGAGATGGTATCCACGTAATAGGAAGTGGGTTTTTATTGCTATTTCAACTTTTCTATGATGTAATTCAAGGCAAATCTAACAAGAAAACTCCAAGGCACATGAGGAGTGGCCAGTTACACTCTGCAAATGTGAAACTCCAAAGCAAACGACTGACAAACACTGCAGTGGCATCCAGAAGCACCAGAAAGTGATTAATCCTGTGCCTAATTAGAGAACGGAACAGCACAGCAAGGACTCGCACGGGGGTAAGACTGCAGGGTTTCCATGGCTCCCAGAGGAGCAGGTGCTGGCTGAGAGCAGGGCCCCTCAGCCCTCGAAGGCTGCCACCAAGAGAACCATGCTGGAAAGGAAACTTCAACACAAATGAACATTAACACAGCCTGGGGAAGGGATGGTTACGTGGAGACCTCACAGTACCTTCCAGTGTCCAAAGGGGCTACAGGAAAGCTGGAGAGGGACTCTTTGTCGTGAACTGCAGTGACAGGACAAGGCAGAATGGGTACAGATTGAAAAAAGGAGGAATTCAAGTTAGATATTAGGAAGAAATTTTTTGTTGTGAGGATAGTGAGGCACTGGAACAGGTTGCCCAGAGAGGGTGTGGATGCCCCAACTCTGGAAATGTTCAAGACCAGGCTGGATAAGGCCTTGAGCAACCTGGTCTAGTGGGAGGTGTCCCTGCCCAGCATGGGACTAAATGATCCCTTCCAACCCCTTAACATCCTATGATAAAAAAGCTCGGAATAGAGGGTTTCCACTGAGACCTTCCCTAAGCTCTCTAAGGGGACAGGTAGGAGAAGGGAGGGGGTCAGTGGGACCGGGATGCTGTGGAAGGTCTGGCACCCCGAGCCAGCAGGACCCCAGCACCACCTTGTGCCACCAGTTCCCACCCTGAAAGCCAACTGGGGAATCTTGAGCAGAGAAGCAGAAGATCCTTTTTCCAGCCAAATCAGTTCCCAGGCATTAATATCGGCACCTGAAAGCACCTAAGGGCAGGGACACCCCTCCTGGAACGCCTCAGTTCTTGTGTGACAATACAGTTCCTGTGAAAGGTAATTCTGACATTCCCCACTCCATAAAAATCCATCTGCTGCCATTACTTTCTCTGTGTTCATTCGAAATTTCTGTGAGACTGAAAACTACTCCACTTTTCCTCTCTGACTGAAAGATGCAATTTCAAAGTCAAAATCCTTGGTGTGAAAACTCCATGGCAGAAGTTAGTCCCAGAAAACCCAAGGGGATGGTGGCAGTGGCAGCAGCACTGAGCGGGGAGGGAAGAACATGTCTGAGAAATAAAATTCACTACTTGTGATTTATTCCATGTGTATCATGATAACGATTGTTTTTTCTTAAAATACACCCTCTTAGAGTAAAAAGAATATAACCATCCTCACCCTTATTAAGAGGTTTATAGCTTTCATCACTGTGAAGTTGGAAACAACCACGGAATATCTGCAGGGTTTAAACATAGAGAGCAGAATAAAACCAGGGAATGCTTGAACTTGCCAGTGCTGCTCCCTCGCACTGCTCCTCCCCTGCCCTCACAGATAAATGGATGGTTTGTAGCCGATATGGGATAGGATGTTTTTTCAAGTTACTTTCTCCCCATGATGAAACAAGGGACTATTTGGCACTCATAGCACTGGAGGATACAAAGAGTATCAAAACCCAGGTCAAAACACAAAGGAATCACTGTCTTCAGTGACAGAAACTTTTCGTTTGCAAAATATCCATTGCACTCCATTACTCAGGGAATCAAAGGCTCCCACTCTCCATGTGACATCCAGGGATGACCAGATGGGTGGGCACAATTGGGCAATTTTCCTACACAGCAAATTATTTGGGATGTGGCCATTAGTGCTATCAGTTTCCACATCAAGTACCTCATTAGGATAAACAGAGGCTGCTCGTTTGTCTTAAACAAGGCAAGCCAGTGCATCTACATATGAAAGGGAGGGGTTGGGAATATTTTCCCCTGAAAGCTTTCCCAGATTGGTTATGGGGCTTACCCTGCTCATCAAGACATGAGAGAATTTGGCACTTGAGGTGAAACATCCTCTGGCACTGCACGAAGTGCAGGTGGTGTGGGAATTATTGCCAGCACAAGATTTATGTCACATAACCAGGTACAGGTAAAGAGAAGCCTTCAAAAAGGCAGCAAAAGTGTCCTGATTAAAAAACAAAAACAAAAACAAAAACAAAAAACAAAAACAAAAACAAATACTGATCTGACTACTTAACTGTTTGAGCTTCCCACATCTCTCATACAACATAAACCTGACACTGACCAAGCCAGGCTTTCGGTAAGAACCTGCTTACTTATCCCTCCTGTGATTTATTGTGGTTTAAGGGCACATTAGTAAATGTAACCCCAGCAAATGATGCCTTTCATTTGGTCAAGGTGCCACAGAATGTCTTCAAAATTCACCACGTTTACTGGTTTTAACTTCTGTTATTTTTTCCTAGGTACAAGGGCAATATGGGAAAGGCAGAAGGTTAAAATGTATCAGAGGGAGTTTAACATTTTGAAATATTATGACCCAATTCTACAGTTTCCATGATTCAGCTACAAAGTTTGCAACACAACGCATTTTTGTTTGTCCACTAAAACGAGTGATCTGTCCATCTGCACTGGGGCTGCTCACTAATTTTAATAAAAAGCCTCTCAGCAAAGCAACTGAGCAGCCCGTTACCAGTTATGGGCAGAACTCCTGGGAGAAGACCAAGATTGACACAAGTTTTCTCCCTAAATTCAGTGGCAACATATCTGGGCTTGCCCTGAAGTTAATCAGAGCCTGTGGTGTGAGAGCAGNCCGTTACCAGTTATGGGCAGAACTCCTGGGAGAAGACCAAGATTGACACAAGTTTTCTCCCTAAATTCAGTGGCAACATATCTGGGCTTGCCCTGAAGTTAATCAGAGCCTGTGGTGTGAGAGCAGACCCCCAAACTCACACCATCCCCTCAGAGCAGCCCTGGGAACAGTGAAGATCTCCCTGCTCCAATGGCTCATCCAGCAAGCAGCAGGTGCCACCTTGGCTCCTCCATGAGAGCCAAGATCCAGAAACCCAGAGGAGAAGCAGGACAGAAACAATCAGGTGATTCTTTAGGTCTATGAAAGCTTGAGATTTATGCTGCTGCTCGTTTCCTGCATGGCAGGGGATGATACACACGGCATCTTTTAGGAGATGGGTGTCCCCCATCACTCTTTCCTGGCTTTCCCATTCCTGCCAGCCAGCTGGAGCCTGGCACTGCTCCTCAGGGCACGAGCACTTGGCATCCAAAGCCTACAGCACCCATGATTCCAGCATTCCGAGTGCCAGCCTAGCACCAGCTCCCCACCACTGCCTGCAGGGACACAGGGACAGCACCAAAAGTCAAACCAGGCAGCCAAGATATTTGGTGAAAAAAAAGACTCGTTTTGACAGTAAGCAGCCCCCCTCTTAAGTCTCCAAAAATGTAAGTTCTTAACGGAAAACATGTTTTCTATCAACTGATTGGAAAAATGAAGCCAAATATTCCCAATAATTTCAAAATCGTTCAGCTTTCCTTCATTTTCCTACCAAGCCCAGCTCTTTGGCTTTCATACCAGGTTTAAAGGCTTTACACTTCACATGGATCTGCTTTTCCCCGGCGTTTCCTCAGAGGCGTTTCAGTTCCGTAACTAACACGGAGTCAGAGAACCAGCTGCCAGACACTGGAGATGTCTCGCTCAGGAATGTCTGCATCCTTGAAAGCCAGGATGAAGCACGGCCCAAAAAGCAAGAACAAAGACAAGATTTCCATTGTTTGTTTTGCTGGAGACACAAATGCTACATTTATCAGGAAAATAAGGGGAAAGGATACTCCTGTTTCTATCCCAGGGCTGCAGCACAGGCGTTGTGTTCTCCTCACCTGGAGCAGGTCAGAAAGCACACAAAGCAAAGTCCCTTTCTGACTGCGACGCGGGCAAGCTCAAAAAAGGAAGCGTTGATTATCAAGCAGCACTGTCCACAAAGTCAAACATCTAACCTCGGGCTTATTTTAGAAAGGCTCCCTGGTAATTTGCCTGTGCTTTTGAAAAGCAAGGAATATGTTTTGAATTATAAGAGGTTACAGGGACATTTTTGTGGTAAATTTGGACTTTCATTTGCAAAAAAAAACCCCTCAGTGCTACAGAAATCCTTTCGGAAATAACATTTTTTTGTCATTGCTAAGCACTTTTCAACAAAGTTTAACAGCTACTGTTCCAAGGAGGTGTTTACATCCAGCTTTAAAAGAATAGGGGTGTTCTTCTGTCCCTGCAAGCACAAGGAAAAGCAGCACGGTGTCCTTCTGATACTCTGAGAAGCAAACAAGAGAGGATATTCTCTGCAGGGTGCAGGGGCAACAATTTTTCTAAGCAAGTTCACTTGAAGACTCTGGCGCTCCAGGTCTGGTGTTTTGGGATTTTTTCTGGGGGCCTAAATTGTATTTACAGCTCTTTGAGCCTGTTTTCATTCGCTCCCCTGGTCTGTACACCCGGGATCAAGAAGCAACAACACACAAAGAAGCTGGTATTAAGAAGGAGTGGAAGGCACTGTTTCCAGCCTTGGAAGTTTATAAACTCCATATCCAGTTGCTTTATAAACAGTGCAGGGGAGGGGGAGGCTTTCAAAGAACCATAGCTGGAGTTTTCCTTTGAAGGTGAAATTTACTTTATCCTTCATTCTTGTAAACAAAATAACCTATTTAGCTGCAGCGTAGAAATCTGAATAACGGCAAAAGTTTTAGTGTAAACATCTCAGCGATGTGATGTGGAGAATGAAAGCTTCATTGTGCCCTTGATGGCCCTGGTGTGAAGGCTTTCACAGCCACCCCGGTTTTTACCCCTCCAAATGCCATGGAGGAGCTCTCCCCAAAGAAAGCTGTGCTGTTCCTACAGTGGGAAAGAGGATTTTTTGTTTCAGTTTGGTTTTCTTTGCTATTCATGCTGAGACAGCCTTTGCTGCCATCCAGTAGCTGTTAAAAGATGGGTTCTCATTCCTGCTCAACTGTTGGATTCCCTGGGCAGGACGATGCAGTGAAGTGCTGGAGTTCCCTTTAGTTTCCCTACTGGGAAGTTTGTCCTGGGCACCATAAATAAACCCCAGGGCAATGATGAAGGCACTGATGCTGTAATGGGGGGCAGATATTGAAAGGGAATCTTTCCTGAAAGTTTCAGCTGGTGCCTCAAAGCATAATTCGTTTGAGGAGTAGCCATGCACGCCTGCTGTCCATCAGAACGGGACTGAAAACCTTCTTGTTAGGGGCCCCAGAACAAAGAGATTTATTCCAAGGCTGTCAGAACTTCCAGTGAAACATGGCTTGAGTTGGCTTGATGTGGATAAAGATGCAGGGGCAAGGGCAAAAATCCCAACCTAAATATTGTGTTTGCAGATGGGAGTTAAACCCACCGCCCCAAACAGCACATCCAGCCCCAGCAGCACATCACCCCCCACATACTGCAGAGTCCGGCCACAAATCTCCAGTTTTCATTTCCCAGGAAGATGTAATGAACCCTCAGGCTTCCCAAATTAAGTTACATCAACCTTTAACAGGAACATATCAAGATACTCTAACCAGGTAATTTTCTACCTGAACAACCTCAGGCAGGATAACATCGGGGCAGGCTCTGTCCAGACCCATGAGAACATGAGCTCCAACGGGCTGGAATCCAGCCTGGAGCCCGGAAACAACTTGAGCAGATGAACATGATAATCAGTGATTGCAGGACTCCAAACCTCCTACCATGGCATACTTTGTGTGGGCTCCATAAATTACACGTGGAAGGAGGAAGCAGTGTCTTTGCTCAAAGTTATATGGTGTTTCTTGCATGCCAAAAGGAGCAACTGAGGGAAAAGCACAGAAATGCTGGTCAGAAAGTTCTCAGATAGACACGGTACAGATCAGCCCTGCGGGAGATAAACACAGGGAGGAGATAAGCTGTGTTCTGAGGTGGAAGAGGAGGGAGGCAAGGAGATGGGTGAAGGAGATAGAACTGAGAGCAAAAGCAATTTTTGTAGATAACTCCTAACAAACTCTGTGGGAAAGGGGGTTTGTCAAGGCACAAGGGAAGGAATGAGCACACAAATCCGTGCGAGGTGACTCCGGGCAAGACTGGGCTCTGTGTATGGCTCAGGCTTGGGCCTGATGCACCACAGGGGAGTAACAACACCTGACTTGGGATGCAAAGGCCTAGAAAGGACCGAATCCAACAGTGCAGGTGGAACAAGTGAACTGCTGTCCAGAGCAGCTCACTCGCTCCAGCCCCAGGGAATTCTAGCTGACAGACTGGGCAAGGCTGGAGAGATCAGCCCAAGATCAGAGAGGACACTGGGAGAGATGAAGGGACAGCAAGGGCGACATCAGCAGCAAGGGGGAAAGCTGGGCAGAGGTGTCCGGCTGCACCCAGAACGTACTGAAAGAGGAGACAGGAGTCATCAAGGATGACCCGGAGGGTACTGCAGTTACAGAAATATGGGAAGTCAGCAGGAGGAGAAAGGAAGGTCAGGACAACACTTCTGGGAGGGACAGTGGGAGTCAATGCCTGACACCCCGGAGGAGAGCGAGAAACATCCAAGGGTGAGAAATGACACCATGGCAGGTAAGTGGCTGCCCAGGGACATGGAACTGGTTTAATGGTGTATTTTCACCCAATGGTACATTTTCCTGGAAATAAAGCTCTGGATCAGACCAGCCCAACAGTCACACACAAACTGTTCTCTGAAGTGTCACACATCTCAAGACTGGCAGGTCACACCGGGCAAGTGGCAGCCCCAGGGCAGGTCACTGCCAGCTTTTAAACCCAGAAGGGAAGGCCAGCATCCCAGCAGCCAGGAAACACCGGCTGCGAAACGCTTCAGCAGAACAGGACAGAACTGATGAACAAATATTCCAGCACTGTTCAAGGAGAAAATTTAAAGTCTGCACAGAAAAATGCTCAGAAATTACTTGGTGCAGAATGAAAAACACCACCACCACCAAAAGTGAGGGCAAGAGCAGGCTTGTTAGGCCCCAGTCACAGTTCTGCTGCTGAGCCTAAGAAGCTGAGCACTGCAAGACCATCAGTGATGACAGGGTTGGCTCCTCTGGCTTATCATTAAGAACTATTTTATTTAAAAGGTCTTTCCAAGATATCCCCCTCCTCCCACCTCATCTGGACCCTGACAGGACAGTATCTGTTGTCCATCTAAACCAGCACCCAAAGGAACTGCTCTGTGTGTTGCTGCCACAGAGAACAACTAACTCAGAGACCAGAAAAACCTCATTCCTCGCCAAAGACAGAGGTTATCTCAGGAACAGTTTAATGGCTTAGATTTGAAGAAAAAAAGAAGTATTTTCAAACAAGTTAAGTCCATCTAATGCCCCCTTTTCACTCCCAAAGACAGAACAGCCTCACAGCCAGGCTGTTCTTTCAGCACTTGAAAACACCACGAGTGAATACTTCTCCTCCTGTTCTAATACAGGAACATCAGCACGTGACAGCAGCATCAAGAGCTGAGATCTCATCACATCTCACAAAAAAAAGCCCTTAAAGGAACAGAAATCTTTACAAATTGTATTTTTGCTCCAGAGAACTGGAAATGAGCATTTGCCACCAGGGGACACACAGCTCCCCTATTTCACACTTACAGGCAAAACTGTGTGAAGACATCTGTTTCCTTCTCCCCCTCTCAGAATTCCTTCATTCCATAAAAAGGTGCAATCATGACCCAAGGATGCAGAGAGAAATGATGTAACTCCAAACACCTCGTGAGATCTGCATCTTTAAAGGAATTTGAGTAAATATCACTAAGTTCAGGTGGTGTCAAAGGCTGCTCAGCCAGAAGAACTGCAGAGTCAAAGAAATGCAAGGGCTCAGTGAGTGTTAGATCAGTAAAGCCACCTGGAGAGGCAGATTTTTGAACAGAAGTCAATGCAAAGGACTCTTGACTAAAGGAGGCCACGAGACTCACTGGAAGTATTTGGAAGTATTAGCCAATATTTACTGTAAGAGTTTAGCAGATCTTAGAGTCAACCTTCAGCTGGTGAAACTCAGCAGGTGATGATAAATTACTTCAGTTAAGATGATGCAGGTTACACAAGCCACCTCAAACATGTGGTAGTCAAAAACCAGAACAGGATTCTACTTGACAGCATCCCAAACAGATGCACTGCAACTCTGAGGAGCTTCAGGACCCACAGCACTTCATCAGAATCTACAAAATAATTGCAGAGTAAGGATGAAAGCCAAAACGCTGCTGAGGAATTCCTAAATTACCAGCTGATTTTTGTAGATATACTTTGTGTAAACAACAGGAAAAAATCCTTTTAAAAATGCAATAAAGGGCATTTCCTGTTGAGCTAATTCCCCATAGTTCTGGTTACTTCACTGATTCTGTCAGGTTTTTGTTTCACACCTGGTGCCACGTGCCATGGATGTCCCTCCCCAACTTGCTGCTACCTACCCACAATTAAATATTGTTACCTGTGCTCTGACAAGGACCAGAGGCAGCTGGAGGCAGGACCAGCAGGTCTGGGGCACCGCAGCAGCAGCCTCAGAGTTTAGAAGTACAAGGCATCCTGAAAGACTGATCTCATTCATAAATCTGAGCTCGTATATTATTCAACGCCCAGGTGCTAAAATTATTAAACACTCCCCCACCCAGCTGCTATAAAAAGACTCCTGTAAAACTTCCCTCTAAGGAGCCTTTCATCAGGCAGGGAGGGCAGACGTGCTAAGGAAGGTCCAGTGAAACCAGATAAATTCAGCACATATGGAGGCAAAACAAGCTCCATGCTGGACATCACCTCATTCAGAGCCTGGCTCATGGGAATTCCAGTCAGGAATCCCAGGGCACACCTGCAGCAGCTCCAGGTGTCCATGGGCTGAACAGTCCCTGTGGAGTCGGGAAGCTGGCCTGGATCCTTCCTTTGCTGCTCGTCTGGTTGGGATTTTGCTTTTTAAGTGAGATCAATGGCTTTTTCCATCTCTCAAGATCAGGCTGGCCCCTGGCCAAGCTTGTAAGTCAAATTTTGATGGACTAAGGGGAATTTTCATTCCATTCATTCCAAACTGTGACACGAGACAGTTTCTGCAGGCTGAGCAACTCTGAGGAAGCCAAGAAGGGCTGAAGAGCTGCTGGCCTGAGCAGATCAAGGAGCGTCCTGCAGCACCCGGAGGCAGGTGCCCCTCTCCAGGGAGAAAGCAGCCTCTTCCCAGCAGCTCCTTAATCCAACACCACAGGAACAATTCAAATATTCATAACTACTTAGAATGAGGAAATTAAAATAGCTTAAAGGCATGAAAAGCTTGTTTATGAAGCATGAATATTTCATTAGCAAAAGCACAACTGAAACCAAGCATTCACACAATACTTCCTCTGCTGGGACTAAATACAGTTTATTACTTCATGGGAAGCCAAACCTCTCCCACCGCAACTTCAACCCCAAATATGAATGTTTAAGATGGTGCTCAAAAGATAAGGAAGTCAGTGTAAAAATATCAATGTCATACAGACAACACCCTTCACTCCAAAACTGCAACTGAAGTTCATCAAGGGAAGAGCAGATGGGTGTGGTTCAGAGCAAGAATCAAATGGGTCCCACATCCCTGCTAAGAATTGTTCCTAACAGATTATAGGGACACTGATTTCCTGAAGATGCAGACTAATTAAAGCATTTGCTCAGTCTCAGAACTTGCGCTTGCTTTTCCAGACCTGAAAAAAGAAAGGAAAACAACCCAGTCTGCAGACACTAAATGGGAACACTAAACGGCAGAACAGGAGTTCGGCCTTTCAGAACTTAAAGCTCTTCCCTGGAAGTGTCCAAGGCCAGGGGTTTGGAGCAACCTGCTCCAGTGGAAGGGACACGGGGGTGGAACTGGATGAACTTTGTGGTCCCTTCCAACCCAAACTATTCTGTGATTTTATGATTCTAAAGTATGGCCTCAACTCGCTACATCACCCAGAAAAACAAGGTTTTTTTGACAGAGGCCCAAAAGGTACAACCTGCACACAACTACCTCAAGAAAATCCCTTCAAGATATCCCTCGGCAGCATTTAAAGCCCAATTCCCTGTTCAGTTTGCTCCAACCTTTTTCTAGGACTCCAGCCCACACCTCGACCCTGCCTACACAGCAAACACTTCCCTAGCACCAAATACTTTCAATATATTCTCAGGAGAACCAGATTTTCAGTATAGATTCTTGATGCCAAAAGTATTAATAATCATAGCAAGTATTATCTATGTTTCAAATGGACCTGCAATAAATACGGATCTAGAACTGTTGCCCTAATCTGAAAATGCTGGGGTTTGTGAGATAGTTGAGAAACAGTGGAAAAACCACTTTTGTGTGTTTTTAAGTGAACACAGAACTGTGTTTTAATGAAATGCTGCTTTAGGAGGCCAGAAGTCACCACGTGTACAGGGAGACAACTGCAAGGACCATTAACCCACAGCTCTTTGCACCACATCCTCAGGCTCAGGTGGGCTGGGCTGGCCAGGAACTATCTGAGCAGCAAGTACAGCCTTCCACAGTGGGTTTCATGCTGGAAGTAGTTAAAAGAAGAGGAAAACAACCCCAAATTAATTTTACAATCATTACACATCACCAGGTGCCCTCACTGTCTTCCTTTCACACATCCTTGAATTCTTTAAGAACAGTGACACAGATCTATTGTGTTCCCGGGGGGATTTGCACAGTGCTTATGAAGAACGAGCAACTCACTAGAAATCAGTAAAGGATGAGTCAGGTAGCAGCTGCTCCCGATGCAGATGTGGGAACACAAACACCACGAGCACACAGCTCACCTCAGACTACCCCAAACACTGCCCTGATGCTGCCCTGTGTAATCGGCTGCTTTTCCCTGCATTTCTGTGTGCTTTCCCACTCCCAGTGGTTCAGGGGTGCTGGGGTCGCCCACAGTTGGGCCCCCACAGGACCCTATTGCCTGGCACAGAGCAGCTGGGTCACATCTGACTGTCCTGGAACACACCTGAGACCCTGTGAGGAGCAACTGCTCAGAAGTGACTCCCAGTCATCACCAAGGCTGCACAACAGATAATTCAAGAACTCCAGCTCCCTCTTTGCATTCCACAGATCCCATTTTTAAGGTTCTGAGGTTTCATTCGTTTGTCAAGAGAAATGCAAGTTGTACAGAACAGTGAGTGGTCTTTGCAGTGTAATACAAGAAATCACTTCATAAACCAGAATATTTCATACTTGTGAAAAATATGTTTCTTGCCCTTTTCCTTATGAGGGAGTAAATTAAAAATGGTAACTTTTACTACTTGAAATTTTCACTATGGCATGAAGAAAATGAGGTGATGCGGTTTCCTGCTTCTCTTACCCAATAGTTTCATCTGCACCACAATTTCTGCAAAAGCTGAGCAGCTCTGGCCAGACCAACACTCCCTTTCCACAAGCACCATCTCACTCCCCCTGCCATGCAATAGTCATGGTCATATTAACTCAAAACCAGTGAAATAAAGAGTTTTACCAAGTCCAGAGCGTTCTCCCATCACTTAGAGCAGGTAACACTTGAATACAGATAAATAGCTGCCTGCCAGTGGCAGGATCTGAAAGCTGCTGGACACAAAAAGGTTCCCTATTTTAAGGAGTCTTTCAGTTAATCTGATGTCCTGTGATTGGAATTGCCAGTTACTCCCGCAGCAGGGCAGAGATGAGCAGCCACTCACTGAAGGGATGATGGGCAATTGCTGACACACTGTTTTAATAATTCTGATTTATGAGTGTTCCAGAAACAACTGTCTGTTACAGTTTCGGAGCTTCCTGTAAAGAAACAAAGCTACTGAGTCCACACAGCCTGTTCCCATAGTCCTGCCTTTTAAAAAAAATTATTCTAATGACTAAGAATCACAACCAGACCCTGGGATGAAGCGCGCTCAGGACTAACGAATTCAAGGACAGGGTGACTTTTATTTACAATAAAGTGTAACACCAGCGACTGCCGAGTGTCCAGTGAAACATTCATTAAGCAGCTGTACGACACAGCCATGAAAAGATACTGACACCGTGCTGAATCACCACTCAAACCTGCAAATAAATGGGCATAAGCACAGGGGCTGGGAGATGAGGTAGTAAATTCACATTGCACCCACCCACCCACCCAAGCACATTCATCCAGCCCACGTCAACACCACTAAATTCAAGTACTACACTAATGAAAAGTGCAGCTTCACCATTCCTTTTTTTCCCACTACAGACATCCGTGGGGAAATATCCTTGCATGCACCGAAACTGGTATGATTTCAATTCCACCCACATCTGGGCTCACTTGGGAACTAAATCCAGCACAGCCCGTCTTGGGTCAGCCAGTGACCCCGAACAAAAATAGCTCTGGCAGAAAGCTGGATTTATGGAACAGGGTGGAGCCCATCCAAGTGTAAACTGAAAACTCGCCACGGGGACTCAGTGACGGAGGAGCAGCAACTCCTTCGCTCTGCTCAGCACACGACCAGCCCAAAGGGGACTCTGCCATCTCACAAGCCACATAACCAACCCCTGCGCAGGTCGTGAGTGGGGTCTCACACAGTTTCCTACGTGTCAGCACCAAGAGTCAACTGCCCTCTCCAGAGCAGTAACACGCGAGCAGCAAGTGCTGCCTGAGTGTCGTAGGACACCAGCAGCAGGGCCGGGCGGCAGCCCAGGGCCGCCACACAGCGCCCAACACTCGGCAGAGCTCAGCAGCTTTACTGAAAGGCCACACTTTGGGGAAATTCCCATCAGCTTTCCCAAATGTCCCAGAGCAGACAGGCCTAGAGGCAGGGGATGACAGCACCAAGGTCAGAAAAATTAACAGTATCAATTAGCTTCTGACAAAAGCTTGTCCTGCCCACAGCACAGACATGAGATGACCTTGAAACTCAGCCAGAGTTCATGGCCGGGTGAGAAGAACTCAAGTCTGAACCATTGTCAGAAGATGAGCCTGGCTTTGGGTAGGTTTGAGTGGCAGTGACCAAGGCACTGCAGTGAAACAGGGCCCCCAAGGTGTATCAGACACAGCAGGGATGTCCTGACAACACCCTCAGGCACCGTCAGCAACAGCACAGAGAAAAAAATAAATGAAGTTGCACATTTATTGTAAGGATCCAAGACTGCTGGCTTGTTCTCATCCTTTCATACAAAATTAGCAAAGTCTGTCCCTGCAAGGCACCTCTCAATGGATTCCTAAAGGCAACCAGCATGCCACGTTGATTTTCAAGCTATCAATCCATTGCCAATACTTCATTTAGATTTCTAGTACACATTAACCAAAGTAAAAAACCCCAAGAACAAACTGTGACACATAAGTTTCCTGCTAATTACAAAGATACTGCAGGCAAGCCCTTTCTAATACAATTACAATGTCATGGAGTGTACAAATGAGAAACAAATTTAAACTTTTAGAGGCACTGCAAAATTCATTTAAATCTGACATCATGTTCAAAGCTCAACTGTTCTCATTATGACTTTCTTATATTCACACAGAAATGCCCTCTCTGTCCAAACAGAAATGCAAAATATAAAAGGAAAACAGTGTGAAGTATGCTGGTTGTTATTACATCCCACAGGATCTAAGCCCTAACCCCGCAGCACCTCAGGGCACAGGTACACCCTGCAGCTGGGTAGCACAAAAGTTCCCGAGCACTCAGTGGCTGAAGCAGCCAGATCTCAAAATCTACAGATTTCATCCAGAGGAGGCATCACAATCGTCTGAAAAAGCTTAATTTTCTCCTTCTTCAATAGTTTCAATCCTGCTGAGGGAGCTTAGCCCACCTCCCATCTCTGGTCAGAGCCACTCTCAGGTGCATCCAACAACCCCAGGGGCCTGACAAGTGACTGGTTCCAACACTCTCCAGAACTCAAGTGGTAGGAGAGGAACAGGCAGGAAAGCTTGAGCAGAACGGGGGGG
>VYZQ01068433.1:0-22784 GCA_013400655.1 Mystacornis crossleyi
CTGGCCGTCCCTGGCCTTCCCTGCCCTGTGTTAGAGGGAACACTGCTTCAGTGGGGCCAGGGATCAACCCGGAGGGTCTGCAGCCGTGGCTGCCCCACAGCAGCACAGCCAGGCTCCCCTTTTCTTCTTGGCTTAGAGGCTTTGGTGCAATGCTGGCCTGCTTCTGCAGGCTTGCTCCAGGCAGAATTCATAAAACGGCAACACTTACTAAAAAAGAAAGGAGCAGGAAATAAGTATTTGTGTTATGGTTACTTCTAATTTTAGAATGAGGGGATTTCGTTAGGAAGAATTCTGTTTGGCACACTTCTCAATTTAATAAAGTTCCTATTAATGTTTTCTGGGTAGCGAGTTGAATAGTAGCTTATATGTAATACAGAGAGCCAAGAAGTGTCATAATCAAAAAGATGGGGTAGGAACATAATTTTGCAGTTGTGTTCTGGTTTGATAAATTCTTACATACCCAAAGTTTCATCTGCCAAGGACAGATCCGTGGATGCTGTTGCTGTAATTAGGACACTAAATGGGGAGAGCCCGTGAAGAGTATTGGTCTTGTGAATGGCTATTGTGTGAACAGGATGCCAATTGGGAAATTTCTTGTCCAGCTGTTGCATTTTATATAGATTACTGAGGTTCAGAATCCAATTTATGGTATGATTTTCCTCATGCAAGCAGAAGTGGACCCTGCTCAGCTATATAGCATTTCAGCATTTTGTAGCATTTGCTACACAGTGTTTGGAAAACTTAGCAATTATGTTTGTTCTGGAGTCTGAAAAAAATTACTTTTATTTCAGAGGATATTGATTATAACACTGTTATCCTTGTAATGTAAACATGTCATATAAGAAAAAGAGGTGTAATTCAGTGTGTAGAGGAAAACTTGATTATAAGAAGTGCTTAGTCAACTAAAATTATCAACTTCAAGATAGGAGATTAACAGGGTAGATTTTCTGGTTCAGGCAGTTGAAGGGGACTAGGCAATGACCAGCAAGAATTTGACTTCAGGGGTGACCTTATTAGTTTTAGCTATAATGGTTTTGGCAACTCGATTTCTCATGTAGTTTGAAGATGAGGCCCATCTGTTGCATTTGGAAAGTTTCAGGATTTTCAGTGACTTGACTAAAAGTCAGAACAGTTGAGAATGGAGGGAGAAGGAAGGAATAGCAAAAACATTTTTTGTAAATAATCTAATTTGCATCTGCTTTGTGGTGACTGCAGTTTTACATGGGCATTTAATATTAGTCTTTATCACCTTGCTTGTAGTTGAAGTATTGAAACTTTTACAGAAATTTGTCAGTTGTTCTAAAAATAACTTCAGCGTTCTGTAAAAACTTGGAGGTTCTATGGCTTTGTCAAATAACAATGTGTCTGTACAAAATGCCCTTAAATATCACATGGTGTATGTTTACTACCTTAACTTTGTGCTTCATGGCTTCTTCAGCTAGAGACTGAGGATCTCCCCCTAAGACAGGTACAGGATACCTTGGGATTTTTAAAAGTAATCCTTAGTTTGGGAGAATGCATGGAAATAATACAGGAAAAAAAGAGCAGGAATATTTCTGCTCTAATGGGTCACTGAGCCATCATCACATGTGCAGGGTGAAGTATATACAGGTGATGATGAAGAAGTACATGTCAGCATTCAGTCCTTGTTTCCTTATTTTGCAGCTGTACGTCCCAGCAGAGAACAGTGACTGCTCTCTGTGGCACAGATTCTGCCGCCTTCACCACAGCTGAGACCTTGCTTTGTGACACTGTTGATCTCAGCTGTGCAGCTCCGGGGATGGGTATCAAGTATGAAAAATGATGGCAGAAATCTGATACAGAATGACCATCACAGCTGACTCTGGTTTAATACTGAGATTAAAAGTGTCCTGTTAGGACAGAACCAGCAAAATCAGAATATTGTATATAAGCCTTTAAAACAGAGCTTCAGAGAAATGGTAGAGCTAAAATTGATATGGCTGAAACTGGAACTGCACTGAACATTTTTGGTAGGGCTGAATACAGATATCAATGACAGAAGCTTCTGTTAAAAAAGAACCTGTGCTTAACAGTGCTTTGCATTTATAATGGCCTAAATTCTCCGAAGATCTGGTGGTTTACCAGTCTCTGGGGATTTGGGGCCAGAATGTGCTCAGCATAGCACAGGGCCAGGCCAGTGATGACCCTTCACACTGCCATAAGAAGAAACCCAGAATGCTTTTAGGGAGAGACTAAATTAATTTAGTCTCAGAAATTCTTACTGCATTTAGCATTTACTTATATAAAAATAATAACTAAAACAAGTGAAAGGCTTTCAGGAAGAAGTGTCCAGATTACCCCGTTATCCTGCATTACATTTATTAGAAATACACCCCCCCACTCCCCCAAACTGATGAGTTTTAATATTAGTTAAATGAAAGGATGGCAAAAGTTTGCTTTGAAGACACTGCACTGGCCTGACTCCCTTTTATGCTCGGATGGTTGTTGTTTTTGTGCTGTGTTCACCTGCCCAGCTATGGCTGTGCAGGTAAAATTACTCAAGAGTTTAATTATTTAACGAATTGGACTTCCTGTACTTCAGTGTGACTCAGTGGATTCTAAAACCTTACTTTTTTTCAGGTAACTGGTGAGAGCTTAATAAAGCACGGGGATAAATCTATTTCCCCTGCTCTGGAGGGTGATGTAGCAGCAGCTCTCTGGAGGTGCCAGTTGTCACCCAATACCAAGCTATTCCTTAGAGTCGTTTCACACCCGAGTGGTGTCGATCTGCCCACGGTGATAATCCCAGGCTTTGATCTGTACCTTCAGAAAGTGATTGTTTTTGTGACACAAGGTATTATTACTCTAGTCTGACTTTAATGAGCTGTATGGATGAAGTCTGATATTAATCCAAACCGCCCCAGGTGAAAGCCGAGAACTCTGAGAACCATCGTTCCCAGAGGTGCTCGAGTTCATGTGAACAGAATGTGTGCAGCCATCGGGGGTGCTCTCCTGGCCCCACGGCCTGGGGCATGAATGTGCTTGTTGAACCCTATAGTTCTCCTCAGCTCATCAGCTAAGCCACAGAAGAGATGATGAAAAAAGAGATGAGTGTCTGTGGAGGGGGTGCAAAGCTTTGGCTCGTTCCTTTGTGCCCTGCACAAGTGTGACCCTGTGGTCACAGCTGCCCTGGTATGGCTGCACAGCAGCCTGGCTGCTCCTGCTGTAGCTTGGTGGCCATCCCAGAGTGCAGTGGGAACGTCGTTCCCCTCTGCTGTCACTGAGGAGCAGTAACAGTTTGAAGATGCCACGAACCAAAGTGCCAGTTTTGCTGTGGAACGAGGATGTGCCACCGCAGTAGCAGTCGTGCTTGGTTTTGTGTGTTACGGGTGCTGCATCTCACCGGAGAGACTTGAGGTAAGCTCCTGGTGGTGCTTTGGAAAGCAGGGATGTACACAGCAAATCCCACTGAAATCATTCATAAATAGCCTGGTCAATAGGTGTCACGGGCTGAGTACCCTGAAACGTGGTAGCGAAGCAGCAGTGCCACAGTCTGTTCTGAGGAAGTCCTTTCTGTTCTTAACACCGGCAAACTCAAACCCACCCGTTTCCTGCGAAGTTTGAACCTAAGGACCCGATTGCTGGTTCTAAAAAGAAATTTAGTGGAAAAGCTGTTTTTAAGTGGGTGTTGAGGGATACATCTCTCTGAGGAGACAAAATTGAGCTGAGGTTTCCTAACCAGGACGGGGATGGTTTATTCTGCACTGCAGCAGCTTGGTGAAGAACTAACTCACTACAATATGCTCATGCTCCAAGGGCACAGCCTTTGGACATACCTTAAGAAGGTTTTCTTTTAAGCACTGCTTGCTAAAACGAAATGGAGAATATTAAGGGCAGGGAAAATGCCAAAAAAACCTGTTAAAATTACATTACAAGTGACTGTAGTGATCTGTAGCAATCTGTATGGTTTGAGCAACTCGGACAATCCACTGAGGAAAAACTGTTCGGCTGTGCTGGGAGTTACCCAAGGTAGGCAGAGGAGCAAAGGGAGAGTCAACATGACCTTTAGAATTTGCTTAGAGGATAATGTTGGATTTCTTATGTCCAGTACTAATTCGGTAGAATTAGAGCTACTAATTCAGTATTCATTTTGCATTCCTATGATTTAAAATAGGTATTTCATTTACTGTTTTCATCAGCTATATATTCCTAGGTTATATCATGCAGCACTGCTTTCCAAAAACTAAATGGTCTTTTTCCAGGAAATTTCACCGAGATTTATTTTGTTTTCAACAGGCACAATATTTTCCTGAATTAATGAAAGAGAATATAGGTTGTTTTCTGGAAAATACTGTCTATAAATTTTTTTAGCACTTCACCTTTTACTTTGAATTTTAAGGGTACTTACCAAAAGGGAGGAATAACCACATCTGATTGTGGCCATAGTAACATTCAAGGATAAATTATCCTGATAAGCAATGGTGACCTGTAATTTATAATACATTTGGTATTTTGTAAGAAAACAGATACAAGCCTCAGTTTATTAAAAATTGTGTAAATGCAGTCTAATAACGGGCATTGAACTGGTTGTTCAGGATTTCTTCCATGGGGAACTGAAATTTTACCAATATTTCGCCTAACTTCAAATTTATTAAAGTGAGAGGAAAACTAATACTCCTATTAATACATGGTAACATTTTAAGTAGTGAGTAGTAAACTAGTGAAATACATTTCCATATATTTTAATGAAAGTTAAGACAAGTTTAGATACTCATGAATTAAAATAAAAACCCAAATTAGCTTGTTTAATATAATGAGTTGTGTTGGTAGGGCAGGTTTCATGTAGCTGTAAAAGGCAGCTCGGAGGAGAGAGGATGTCAGCTTGGAGTCCATACTTGTTAGGTAACAATTTCTTGAAAAGAAGGCTCAGTATTGATTGTTCTTCTTTTAATAGTTTTCTCCCTTTTTAGAATATATGCAACTTGTTCTCTCCAGTGTGAAATAATCTCTTTCCCAAGATTTATTTTAAAATTTGGCTTCATTTTCATAACCTTCTGTTAAATATTTACCCCTCTTTTTTCCTGGGAAGATAATCTATGATCTCCATCACATCCTATACCATTAAATATTATTTCAATATTTTCTGCAGGAGCACCTGTCATTAAAAAAGTACATTGTGGACATTGTGATTGAGAGTTCAGTTCCTGTGGAACCATTAAAAGATGGAGAGGAGAAGCAGAAAATTAAAAAGAAAGCCAAAAAGCTAAAGGCACGGATGAACTCCAGGTAGTACAATTTTTTTTTCCTCTAAGTTTTCTTCTAAACTTTACCTTTTGTCCTCTAATATGAGTGCAGTGGAAGGCTGAAAAAAATGTAAAATTATTTGCTTTGGGAGTGTCTTGAAAATAACACTGATGAGCCTAATTTATGGCCACTTTCTCTGATTGAGAAAGAAAACTGAATATCGATCTGGAGCCCTTGGTTTCACCTGTTAAGAGCTTTTCTCATAATTGGATGCCAGTTCCCTGCCAAAACTGTAGCCTCTTCTAGCATACAATAGCATGTTTAAATTTGTGTAAACCATGCCTATTTTTCTTTCTAGCTATTGATTTTTAAATGAAGTATCAAAGAAAATCAATAGTAATCAACAAATAGAAGTCAGCCTGCTGTAGTGTCAAATCCCATGACTAAATTTAATCATTTTTTGTTGCCTGTCACAACAAGAGGAAAGTTAAAAATATCTTAAAGTGGAAAGTGAGTTGTCAGCCGTGCAATTTGTTCTTAGTCTAAGAAGTGACATCTGCAAGTCAGTGTGATGTGCAGGACATCATTGTGTCATTCCCTGGCAGTGGCACTATGGCTGAAGAGTCCCCGGCTCAGGTTAGTGCTCAGCTGGATGTTGTAACAGATTTTTGCATTTCTCTCTAAAAATACTTCCCAGGTAGGAAAGAGTCATTGTTACACGTTTTCTCAGCCTTTTTAAGCAAGAAGGGTTTCGAGTAAGAGAAAAAAGCTTGCAGAGATTTTTAGAGCTACAGGATAGCGGTGCTAAAAATGGCACGTGAGTCTTCAAAACCATAGCACTCTTACAGTGTGTTATTGTTTCTGACTGGTCAGATTCACGATCTGAATATCACATCAGAACACACTCTTGGAACTGCATGATGTTTTTCCAGGTTTCTGGTTGCTCAAGATGCAGAGTTATTCATATGACCTGTTGATTTAATGCACTTACTGGGTCCAGTTTTAATTATTTCTCCAGGGCAGCTTCTGCTGAATTTAGTCAAAAATTTGTCAGACCTCGGAATGCAAGTCAAATAATAATTTATTGTTGGCACAGATAGGAGAAAAACTTCTTCAGAACATTCTGGATTCGTATGTGTCAGACTGCTGTGAGTCAGCATATTCGTCATCAAAAATTGTAATTAAAACAGTAATAAAGGGCCATCATTTTACACTGGTGATGTACTATTGAAAAAACACCGTGAAAGTTGCAAAATTCAGTTATATTGCGGAGACATGAAGTTCATGTTCATTAAGCTTGTTTTTACTTTTAAAGGGTGACTAAAGTTTTCAATGGCTTTGCTGTCCTTGAAGAAAGCTCAGAGTTAAATAGAAGATTTTCTGATGTTAACACAAAAGACTGACTTAATAAAAATGTCCAGTAGCAACGTAAAGCAGGGGTATTTTCATGTTGATAATTCAGAGTTTCATAGGTGTTAGCAGATTATCTACAGACCATGTTTTAGTATGTTTGCAGCTCTTCTCTAGAAAAAGAAATAGTTACAACAAACGCCCTTACACCTCAGCACTTGGAATGTCACATTCATTTCAGTTTCTAGGAAGCTCTGGTATTTTAAACTGGAAAAAAATAAGAACTGCATCCAAATAGATTCCTGTTGCACGCCTGAGTTTCCAGATCTTAAATCACTCTTGCAATATCAAAGCAATGAAGGGCAGAGGTGAATGAGGGGACAAATGGTGATCAATGGGATATTAGATGTATTGAGAAGTTTCGTTTTTCTTACTAATTATATTTATAACCCTGAGCCATTTAACTGGTGCTATCAGTAACGACTGATCTATAGGTAGGTAAATTATCTCAGTTTATCCTCTCTGTGCTGCTAGCAGAAGAATATTTGGATACTCACACAGGAAAAGCAGGCTGGATGGAAGCTAAATGGGAGCATTAGAGGTGTGGTTACCAGAGAGGTGGTGTGTGCTCTGCGGGGGATTTAAAGAACTCCAGCCATGTGCATTTAGTAACAGGGTTTGGGGGTGATAATTCAGGTTTGACTGACTTGTCTGTACAGAAGCTGAATGTGTTGTTTCTGGCTAGGAAGGCAAAAGGTTAATAAAGGAATCTCACCTTCATGTTTAATACTAAATTCAGCTGTGATTAATGGCTTTATTAATGACCCACAAATCAGAGCTGGTGGTGATGTAACAATATTTGCGTGGAGCGCAAGTTGGAATGGTTAAGCGAAGGAAAGGAAAATCTGAGTAGCTTTGGGAAACTTGAGCCATTTGGGTGAACAGAAAATATAAAGAAAGGTTTAATATATGTACCTGAGTGAAGTGTATCTGCATCACTGCAGTACCTGGGTTAGTTTTGTTTTATGTGTGTGTGGTTAGAAGTGGGTTACAGGATTGGCACTGTGGATCCTGCCTTGCTCCACGAGCTCCTCACGGTTTTCACCTGCTGGCACAGGCTGGCTGGCGTGAAAGCAAGCAGTGGAAAAAAGTCTTGTCTCCTTCTTCCTACTTCTTGGCATGTGGCCAGTGTAAATAATACTTTAAGGGACTATAGAGGTTGTGTTTCTGTTTCCAGCAGAAAGTGTTTCTATGCTGTTTGCCTAATATTCATTATGTTACAATACAATCCGTGGTTATATAAAAAATGCTCGTGTGTCTGAAAATATAACCGATTATTTGTATGTTAATTGTAATCTGGTCTGCACTACATGTCTAAGTCATTAATATTTTATATAATAATATTACTTATGTATTTTTATCATAATACTGTATAGCAGCATATCACTAATAACTTTATGGTAGGCAGTAGATTGCTACAGTTTTATGTATCACTTGTGCAATTTTCTACCGTTTGAAAAGTCAACTTAAATACACCATTTGTGTACTGATGTTATGCTAAAGTGGTAATGTTAATCATAAATTGTTAATGGCCAGTGGCCAGTAGTTAACTCCAGTATGGATTATGACAGGGCTGCATTGACAGAAATGCTGTGCCTTTCTATGAAGCAGAAAAACCCAAAGGTTTGAACTCCCTTGCTGGTATTACATCCTGTACACTTTAGACAATAGTCAATAATAATGAATATTTTCTCCTCCAGGGCAAAGGAATATGAGAGCTTGATGGAAGCAAAAAACGCTGTGTCTGATTCCCCATTTAAAGCCAAGTAAGCATTTATCTATATATTTTAGACATTCGCTTTTTCCCTCTGTCGCAGAAGTGCCTCTGAAATTTCCGGTGGAGCAGGTGTGGAAGGTTTCCCCTCAGTACGAGGCACGTTGCCATCTTGAGTTACTGATCAGTCTCTGATACAAAAGGTCAGACTTCAATAAATGCAGTTTTTTCTGAAGACACTGTATATCTTAACCAGCGTAAGTTGCAGTAGTAAAGAGAACATCCCTTTCTTACCTGGAAACAAGAAGGTTCCAGTCTTGTACTTCAAGACTGATGGTGAAAATTCTGGGACTGAAAATCTTATGTTTGGCCTCCGTTTGGTCAGAAACGAAGGTTCTTGTGGTGGAAACACAGATGTTTTAATGCACAGATGTCTTAGCCTGACATTGAGCCTTTGAAAGAATAGACCTTTTTATCGTAAAGGGTAAGGCACAGATGAAAACAGCTGGATGGTAAGATTAAAACAAGATCTGTGATCTCTGACAAATTCCTTCTGCTTAGCTTGAAAATGAAAATTTCTCAGATTTTGTTTTCTGATTCTATTGAAATCAATTGGGAAAAGATGCAGAATATTTGGATTTCCAAAAATATTTTGGTAAGGTCTTATGTGATAGGAAATAAGTATATTAGTACTACTCCTGGAGGAAGTTCTCATGGGGTTATGTTACAGACATCTACAAGGTTGTAAATGGCACGGAAAAGATGGATGGTGATTGTTTGCTGTCCTTCTTGGTACCAGAATGAGGGAGCACAGGGGAAAGCTGGAGCCAGGTTCTGAGGAAACCAAACCCAGTGTTCTTAATGCAGTGTGCAGGGAACAGCCTGGCAGCATTCACAGGGGTGCTGACTGACAGGTTACCTGCGCTCCGGCAGCTCTAGCAAAGTGCACCCAGCCCAAGAGACTCCTAAGCCAAAAATGGGGAAACAAAGAGATTAGTGAAGAGGATTATGCAGGCCTGCCCTGTTCTTCGTGTTCCTGAGACATCCATTCCCAGTGGGCAGATGGTGTGTGTGCCTGACTTGTGGCTGGGCTTAGGCAGTCTGTGGCAGCAGTCAAGGGGCTGTGGGGTCTCCAGAGCTGGATTCAAAAACCTTCACCCTAAAACTGCAACAGCTTTCCAAATTGGGGGTATTTGTCTTCAGACAGAGGTTGTAACCTGTACCAGATCCTGTACACTTTGTGGTTGTTTCCATCACTCATAAACTGCTGGTGAAGGTGGCACTTTGTACAAGTTGCTGGTGCTTGAGCAGTTCAGATCCTTGCAGTTAGGCTTCCTTGGCTGTATAAACAGCTCGCCTGTATGCAAGTGTCTTACACAGGCTTTTCAATAGCTTGAAAACTGCTGCTCAATCTTAGATGTATTGTAAAATAATGAAATCCATCACTGAGGTTTGACCTAAGAAAATGACCCATCTCCAGCAGATGGCACACCTGCATAAACACACGGCAAGGAGTTGGCTTCGTTTCTTGGTCATCAGCACTTCAGTTTGCAAGATTAATTTCATGGCGTATTAAGACTTCTAGATTTGTAGCTTCTGTGTTTTGCTTTTCTTTGCCACTAGCAAGTAAAAAATTAGGTTCTGGTCATCAGAAAGTAGAAATGTGTGCATTTGACTCTGAAGATATCAGTAAGCTCTAGTGCCTCACCGTTAAATTCTGAGATTATCAGTGATGTGACTTGGTCAGTTCTGTCTCAGTTGTAGCACAAGAGAAACTCAAGATTTTTAATTTTTTAAAAATGTTTTCAAATCTTTTGACTGATCCTGAATTTACAGTTTTCATTTCTCTTTATGTAATTAATTGCTCGTTTGCTTTCAGGCAGATCTTCTGTTCCATCTGCTTTATTAGTTTTTTCCTCTACTGGCTCTGTCAGGGCTGTACGTTTTTAGATGTGAACTAGTGTGATGGCCACTGTGTAGCTCACTTCCATCACAGATCTGGGAGCTCTCTTTTGCAGTCTTCATGTAGAAACCCAGACATCTATCAGCAGTTTCCATCTAAATTTTTAAAGCATAGTTTCAGATACCATAGTTCTTGTTATTTCCAAAATTACACAACTTTTCACCTACTATGAGGGCTTAAGCTCTTGTGAGCGTCTTTGAAATCGAGGGGGTAAAACTGGGAGCTCAAGTCTGAACTGGCTTTTTAAGAAGAGGAGTGTCTGAGTCAGCCAGAAGCCCAGTTTATTAAAATGTGTTTCCTTTGCACAACACATACTACAGAATGAGAGAAGAATAGGGAAGTATTATCTCCTTCTGTAAGAGAAAGGACGAGAGGGCAAGAAATTTTATGAGGCAAGAGTTTTAACCCAGACTGTATCTGTTTACGTGGCACTGCATAGTCTAAATATAGAGAAAAATAATAGGAAAACACAGAAGTAAGTACAGGATCTACTTAAACAAGACCAGCAGGAAGAGTCAGCCTGAAGAAACAAGCAGTAGTCGGTTTGCAGCATTATGAGCTGGAGAAGCTGTGTGAGCAGTCAGTACTGGCTCTTCAGCCAGAGCAGCGTGTGCTGCACAAGGGTTCTGTGATCGCTGCCCCTGTGCCTGGCGGGGGGAGCACACTGCTGCCAGCTGGGAGTCTGCACGGCTCTCCGGAGACCTCTGGAGTTCTGAGAAAAGCCCTGTCACAGAACGAGGGGGGTAAAACCCCAGAGTGCTGAATGCATCCTTTGGGTCAAAACGAGTGCCAAGATTTTCGACTTTCCCAAGGGAAGGTTTGAAGTACTCAGATTGGAGTGGAAGTATACCAATGAACAGAAAATACCTTTTGACTTAGTTGGCTGTGGAACTTAAAAATTGAGAAATTCCTTTTTAAAGTCTGTTTAAAATGGGACACAATTGGTAAATTTATTTATTTACTTAATGGACGCAGTGTGTGTTAGAATTAAATAAATATATCTTTCTTTTATGCTTCCTTG
The DNA here is from genome assembly GCA_013400655.1 of Mystacornis crossleyi. NCBI lineage: Eukaryota > Metazoa > Chordata > Aves > Passeriformes > Timaliidae > Mystacornis > Mystacornis crossleyi. The sequence goes on from VYZQ01068433.1 coordinate 11,314, forward strand.
CTTATGCCACATTTCTTTATCCGCTCCCCTACCCCCAGACTGAGAGTGTCTTCACAAACAACCAGAACCATTTATGGAATGCAACTTCTTATCTGATTTTAGTTCTTAGTCCTGTTGTCAGTTGTTACAGAAGAAAGACAGAACCCAGAATTAGTCTTTGGCAGGTAAAAAGCCTTTTTAGATCACCTTTAAGATTAGGCCACTTTAATATTATGAGACCACTGATTTCCTGATACAGCTGATAGACTGTTTCAGTGGTTCTTACTAGTTCAGGGTGTGCAGATTTGTAAAACCTTGTGCACTAAGGAAGCACTGATCCAAGGCTTTCTAAGCTCTACTGTGGTACTACACGGGTAGCAATAAGCAGACAGGCTCTATCCTGCTTTGAGGGACACCGTGTGCATCCCCTCTTCAGTGCCACAGGACTGATTCATGACTGGGATTGTAAATGGCTCTGAGTAGCTCTGTCTTAGAAATGACTTTTCAAAGATGGCTGGGACAGCTGGGGTTTTTTTTTAGTATCTGTTAAAAAAAATTGTGCACATTAGAGAGTGGGGTGGGATAATTCCAAATATTGCCTTGTTTGGTAGATTTTTTGGTCTCTGAACTATTTCGTGTGCCGAGAGGGACATTCAAGGCAAGCACTGTGGAGATTGTCACCTGGAGCAGCCAGCTGTTGCTGCTTGCCTCTCTCCACTGTGCATTTGCTGGTTGGTCCCTGGTGGCACTTAGGTAATTTTGTAAATGCTGGTGGACTCTTGGTGGGTTTGTAGTATTAATTCATATTCTCAGGGAACTGCTCTGAGTGATTATTTAGTGTCCAGTCTACTAGGATAATGTGGCAAAAGGTGTGTCAGGTGTCCATTAGAGCATTCCCAGGTGTCCATCAGAGCACCTTTTTAAAAGGGAAGGAAAGCATTTTCACACAGTTAGAGGATTATTTACATGTATTTCGTATCTTCTAATGCAGAGGCCATCTATTTCTGTGTAAATACCCAGGTAGCAAAGTCCAATTGTCATCCATCAATACAACAGGGAAACTAAAATGAAAGATTGCTGTGTGCCTGAAGGGAATTAGCAGCTTTGCAGGGGGAGAAAAGTCAACCCCTTGGTCTAATATTTTAGCCTCTCCTCACGTAACAAGGAATTGTTTTAATGTATTCTTTTTATTTACCTTTTTCTTGTAAACTGTAAAGGGGTACATCAGATAGTATGGGAATTGGAACTACTGTTATCCTGAAACAGACTGCAGCACAAAAAGAAGTGGTAGAAAATGAAATATTATTTCCTGTGAGAGTCTGCTGCAGAGGAGATGGGGATGTAGTGTGAAGTGTGTGTTTGTTCAGAAGCCTGAAGCCAAATGTCTGTAACAATATAGTACTGTTTTTTCTTTCACTATGATATATCAGTGTATTCACAGGATAAACTCACCTTGTAGGTTTTCCTGGTGTAGTAGGCTTAGAGTCCAGTCGGGCCAGTTATAAGATATTATACAAAAATACTGATTACTGAGGAAAAAAACAGACAGTCTCTGAAACTAGAAGTACTTGTACAAAATTTCCAAATGTGGAATCTGTAGAAGAGCCAAAGTGTAAATAAAATAAAATTCAGGTAAACTTTAAAACAAGATAAATACCAGGTTTATGTGAATATCCCTTGTTTCCCATTGCAGTGCAAAAAGATCGGATACGGTATTTGTATTTGCTGAACGTACAATTTATTAGTTTACATTATGGTAGTGTTCCAAGACCAGTCAGTGCCTTATGTCCTTATGATATTTCTTTTGCATTCTGAATTATATGTTTGTCAGGAGTACTAAAACCTTAATAAGTGAGACGTAAATAATTTTAGATAAAAAGACATTTACTTCTTCTTTTGTCCTACCCAGTAAAGTTTCAGTTGTTTGTCATTCCCTGTATGGCTTAGTAAGCATTGGAGGAGTGAAAATTGGGGGACAGAAGGAAGACTCATTGTCTTGAAATGTTTGGATTTGGACTCAGTGGTGTTTCCAGAGTCACTGGATCAGGTGTGGATGCCATGTCCCAGTGATCCCCAGTGCATACCAAGAGTGTGCAGGGAGTCCAGTTTGTACAAAGAGCTCTTTCTCCAAATCCATTCATTGCAATGGCAGATTCTACATCCAGGCACAAGTCCTCTTGCATAGATTTCTAGTCCTTTGAAACAGTCCAAAAATTATTCTTATTTCTCTGACACGGCCAAGAAGTCAGTATGAAGGATATTTAAATAATTTCTCCAGGGTTCAGTTGGTGGGAGGAGGCAGTTTTTATTTCCCTTCCCCTCCCCGTGTGATCACACAGCATCCGTTAACTGTTTTTGGCAGAAGACTCACCCTGCAGTAGGATGTGAGGATGTAAGAGGTAATTCTTTAATGTGGCAGAATTGGAAATTCATGCTTCCAGTTTCTTACTGTATGAGGCGGAACACACGCTCACAAAGTTTGCATTTTGTTAGAAGTGTCCAGAAAGACTTTGAGAAGAGATGGAAAGCTGGAAGCTTTTCCTTGGGAGTTAGTCCTGTACAGCTTGTTTTTAAAGTGAGGACAGAAACTGAACGTGATGTTTAACTCATGGAGCATCTTGGTAGGCTGAAGAGAAAGACTCCTCTGTTAGTTCTGTCAGCTGGAGGCTCAGTGTAAAATGATTATGTTCTCTTGGAGTCCCTGTGAGTAGTGTTTTGATAAACCTTACACATTTTGTATGCTGATGCCTGACGGAGATTAGGAAAGTGCCTTCCTTTAGCCTCTGTGGTTAATCCTGGTGGAATTCCATTGCTGTGATGTTAAATGAAGCAAATGGAAACCTGTCGTGCTGTCTTTTGTCAGATGAAGTTACAGTATAGTGTGGTGGGCTTTATATATGCTTTAATCACAGAATTTGGGTAGATATACCTGAGAAATAAAGTAGTTTTTGCTTAATGTGCTAGGATATTGCCCAGGCAATAGCCATTCTAAATCCCATTCTGTGAGAATACTCTGCTTCTCGACTGCAGCACTGCCACTTCTCATTGGTGCTGTGGTCTTTTGATTTACTGTCCAAGTCCTGCAGTTATTTGGGCTTTGGCTTTTAATTTTGTTTCTCATTTTAGCTTGTGGCTTACTGAGGTAGACAGAGGTTTCCTCCAACCTCATTTTCCACAGAGGAAATAGCAGTGCAAAAAAATCTCATCAGGATGTAATCTCCCTTTATTTTTCTTGTCATAGAAAAATCCTAGTTGTATATTAGTGGGTTCAGCTGACCAGATGATAAGAAGTCCAAGACTCAGAATTCTACAAATCATTTTCATTTGTACTTCAAGAACATATATGTCTCTTCAGCATGTCTTGAAAGCTATTACTAAAGCTCCTATTTTTTTCAAAGAGAAGACACAGAGTACCTGTTTTCTCTTGATTAAGTAGAAAGTCTCTATTCTTTCCCAAGTTAATATTCTGATATTGGGGATTTGGGGTTTTGGTTTGGGTTTGTTTTTTTTTTTTTTTTTCTTTTTTTGATACTGTGGCAGTTTTTTTTTATAGTTGTGGTACATTCTCCAGCCGTTCCATCTCCTGTCTCACTTCTGGGAGACTGGTTAATGTAATCTTTTTCTTTTCCAGTCCTCTGTGGTCGCTTTGTGAATGCCTTCTGGCCCTTTTACACTGCTATCTCCCGTTTTGTGATGAGCATTGTTACCCTTCCCCTCCCTTGTCCTTCCTGTAGCGTGAGTGTGTGTGTGTGTGTGTGTAGGCTTCCAGTCACAGCTGTGTCTCCCACTCCTCTGCTCAGTTACCAGCTTGTCCCACTTCAGTGCAAATGGCTCAGCAGATGAAACCAAAGGTCCACCGAGGCCTGAGCCTTGTCACTCGGAGCAGCCAGGAGGGGACACAGACAGGGACAGCAAATCCCTGGCAGGTATGGAGTGAGGCTTCCTCCGGCTGCTCCCAGTGTCCGCTTAAGGGGCTCTGCCAGCACTGGTCTCCTCTGCCTTGCTGCTCCCACTGAGGCAGAAGTCTCCACCTGCACAGTCAAGGCTCGGAAGGATCAGCTCTGAGTGTGTTGTGAGTGCTGTGCTTCAGACCTTGGGGAGAGAGAACTGGGCCCTGGCACTGGGTCTTTCCCCTCCCTGCCGAGCGCGGGTGAATAGGCCAGATGCAGATGTGTAAAAGCGAAATGAAACCCAAACTGCGTGTGTCTGCCTCGCTCCCACCTCTGCATTTTGGCTTCCTGACTGACCCTCGTTAATAAAATGCCCTTTCTGAGGTAGGCAGCAAAGCCATTGCTGTTCTCTTATTCAAATAACCCTGAAGAGCCATTTCTTTTATGATGCCTCTAAGAAATCAGCCAAGTGGTCCTGCTGTTCCATTTCCCTTACTCAAGTAGGGTGAAACCGTTTGAAGATGAGGATGGCAAAAAGCAGCAGGACAAGAAGCAAATGTAGCTAGTAAAGAAGCACCTTTCTGTCTGTACTGTTCACACTGTGTCCGTGCTGTTTCCTTGCAAAAATAGATAGTGAAATGTCACAGACGCTCCAAGCTGACTGTATCTCCTTGGATGTTTCACATCCTCTTCAGAACAGATGATGTTATTTTGACAGGTTTTTCATGATTCCTTCTTTGTTAGCAGAGGTTCATTGCAGAGATACAAGTTAATGAGGGAGTTTTAGCTTTAACTGCTCTTTGTTTTCTGTTTTCTGTCGAAGGTTACAGCGATTAGCAAAGGACCTTCTAAAGCACCTCCAAATGCAGGATAGCTGTTCCTTGGGGAACAACAAAGTTCCTGGTCTGGACAGGACCTTAGGAGAGATCTCTCGGATTCTGGAAAAAGAGGTATGGTGACTTAGGACTGACTTATGATTGACCTAAAAATTGTTTTGCCCTCAAGTCTCATCAGTTTGGATTTAGGAATGTTAAATAGGAGATATTGAAGAATAAATGAGCTCTGTGTAACAAGCAGTGTCTGCTATTACACTTTTCACTTTTTCCCCCTGTATTTTCATGAGTATTGTTTTTAACTTGGGTCATTTCAGTCATCTAGTTTGTAGTGCTTACCCACAAATAGCTTTTACAATAAGAGGCCAAACCGATTAGCAGAGAACAGAGGACAGAATTGGATCCAGGTTTGCTGGAGCACCAATCTGTTGAGTCTTCCCAGAGTTAACCAAGTCCGTGGGTCTTTACTGGAGGAGGAAGGTATGATGTGCACGTATATGGGATACTTCTAGGTCTTTAAGTCTTTCAAACTGATACCATTGTAGAGTGTGTTTTGGTTTATGTTAAATGTTGGATTTTTTTTTTAATTGATAGCACTGTGTTTGCATCTTTTTTCCTATTTCTTCATGGTCAGTCTGCTGCCACAGTGCTTTGTGACTTATAATGTGGTTTTTTGCTCCATTAGGACCACAACATTTGAGTTTTCAGCTGGAACATTATGTTCTGTTTTCTCTTTAACCACTAGAAAATAGTTCTCTTCCTTATCTGTAATCAAGACATAATGAAAATTAGTTCTGGAAGAAACCAAATCAGTGAAATCTGAGGAGGGGGTTGCATCATTGTGGTTCAGGGTTGATGTTTGTGACAATGAGAGCTCCGCTTGATGCTTTTCACAGCTCAGTCAGTGTGAAGAACACAATTGTTAATGGCACATGCTTTTAAATACTGGAGGCTGCCTGGGATGCACGGCTGCTCACGTGTGTTCTTTTGGTTCCTTGGAGCTGCTCATCGAGCTTAAGAGTGTGTTTGAAAGAGTTGTGCCCTTTTCAAATTTTGCAGTGTTTCCATTAATTATGGAAAAATTCATTTTTTATTGATTACAAAATACAGAAATCATGTTGTTGCATGACTGCTATGAAAAGATGAATCTATTTTGAAAGTTATCTAAATAATCTTTGGAAATTCTTTGGAAAAGTGGAGTTGTATTCAGCCTTTTATTAGTAGTCATTTGCTGAGATTTTTTAAAATGAGGTGTGAATTGCAGCTAAGTGTTACTCATTAATTGTTCACAAGGTTTTGCTGGTTGTTGAGTCTGCAGTGGGGAATTAAAAAGTAAAGTTGATAGTATTAATAGACATGCGTTATTTTGTTGTTGACTTGGGGTTTTACCCCCAAAACATTACTCCTCCATGGGTGAAGTATTTTTATATCTGAGTGTCCTGATCAATAAGGTCAGGAGAGATTGATTTCAGGAGCTGTTGCTGTGTTTACAGCACAGATCGTACACGGTCATTTGTAGAAGGGGATGGAAATTCTCTTGTTAACTTGGGAGTCGAGAAATCAGCAGACACATCTTACTTGTCAGTGGGCACTGCAGAGTCCTGGTGGTGTCAGTCATGGACTGAGGGGAGGAGACTGACACTGTTAATTGAATTTCCCTGGAGAGCATAAAAAGATACCCTAATGTGGGGGGAGGAGTGGGGGAGTGGGAACCACACAAGCTGTCAGTGTGTGTGAGCTGATAACATTGATTTACCCTTGCTAATGGCCTGGCTTGAATAAAGAATTGCCCTGAGGGAGGACGGGGTTCACTACAATAGATCCTTGCCACTTACCAGAAATTCTTCTTACTCAGAAGAAGTCCTGCAAAACTATTACAAAATATAATTGATCCAAAAACCCTCTTTCCATTCATACTGTGAAACGTTGGATTTTTCTTTTGTTAATAGTTTACGCTGCCTGAAAAATTTATGTATACAGGCACACCAGGGAGAAAAAAGATTGGTTTTACAAATCATGAAATAAATTGCTGAGCTGGTGTTGGTAACAGTAAATAAGAAAAATATATACCATTAAATTTCTCAACAGAAGGGAGGATTATTCAGCTCATTAGAAATTCCATGACTGTGTTAATATTTATGCAAACTTGAAGCACAAAAAACCACACAAAGATTTGCAGCCCTGTCTCAATGGGATTTGCCTCCAGGTACCATCAAATCACACTAACAATTTCTGTTTGGACTTAGCCTTCATCTGATGTGTTCCATAGTACTGAATAAGGCTTTTTCTCACTTCTGAACCTCTTTCATCGTGTGAGAACATTCTAGGGTGCTGCATGCCTGCATGATTATTGTGGTCACACTTGCTCTTGTTTCTGCCTTCTGCTCTGCTGGACACAAAAACATTCTGCACTTGGGGCCAAGTGATCCCACAAATACAGCAAGAAGTGCTTGTTTAATGCAATCTGGAAAGTTTATATATCCTCTAGATACTGGGATTTGAGAAATCTCTCTCAGGCATAGATACATCTTAACCACTGTGTATTTTGGAGTCCTGGCTGTTTATTGCAGCTCCTTACCTGCTCCTCATTCGCTGCTGCTGGCTCCTCGTGCAACGCAGCAAACTCTGCAGCTTTCACTTTGAGTCCAGTGCGTATTTTGAGTGCTAACAAATGAAAGAGATGTTGCTTTGCTGTGCTTCAAGTGGTTGTTAGATCTCCAGACGCTTCTTGATATGCAAACGGTGGCTTGGGTGAAGCTCTGCAAGAAGTAGGAACTCTGTGTCCAGTGCCGGAGAAGGATTTGCAAAGAATAAGCAAATTGAAGTGCAGGTTTTGAGGATCTGACTTGGAGCGTGGCCACGAGCTGCATGGAACGTGTGGTTCCCGTGTCTTTAAACTAAATATGCATAAGAGGTACTCTAAAGTCATAACCAGCATGTGGTTCCAGTTCTAAATAGGCTTGTGCCCCTCAGGTCATGTGCTGGTAGGAGGCAAGGAGCACAAATCCCGGTGTTGGGTACACCTGGTGTGCTGTCCCCAGGTGTGGCCAGCAGGTACTGCTGCTGCTTTGAGTGTGCTCTGGATCATTGGAAGGCAGTCCTTGGGTTTGTGCATCTCACCCTTTCTGGCAGAAATCCTGGAAGGAAGCTGTATTCACTTTCACCTCTTCTTTGTTTAGAAGTACATTGAGAAAACAAACACACAGAGCCACAACAGCAGAATGCATGCAAATGTTACCAGAAAGCCTTGGCCTGAGGTTGGCAGATGTCATATGGGACTCTTGAAGCTCTTAATAAGATCTGATAACCTTCAATTTAAGATCTCCTATGAACGGGCCTTTGATGCTAAAAGAACTGCTCGTGTAACCTCTTAGAGAAAGCAGAGCTGATGTTTGAAGTGGCAGGGCTAGAGCACTTTTCCTGCCACGATTCTCTTGATTTTATGCATGTTCATTCCTTGATGGACTAATTTTACTCATCCATCGCCAAGGGCAGCCGTGTGTTTCTGATGTGCGAGGAATCCCAAATTACCTGCTCAAGTCTGCCTTGAGCACTCCCACAGAAATGTCCTGTAACAAACAGGGAACTCTTAGGAACCAGGATATTGAGAGCTTGCATGTCCTGTTAGTGTGACTGCAGGTACAGTTTTAACTTGCTTATGCTTGTATCATCTATTTCCCTATTATGTAAAGAGGTGAGATTTGCTGATTAAAACTTGCTGATTAAAAAAATCTGCTGATTAAAAAAATGTACTGATTAAAAAATGTCTGCTGCACAGACATTAGGCACTAAGCTGACTGAAGGACCTGCATTTCTAAGGCTGTGACCCTGACCTAGGTCTGAGGTTACTGCCTCTCGGATGGTCACCCTTACACTTGCTGACAGAACATCCCTTCCCTAAAGTTCTTCCTAAAATTTGTTTAAAGAGGGTTGGGTTTGCCTTCAGGTTTTAAAATTGCCACTTGAAATGTTAGAAGTGTTCTGTGTGGTTTTGGATAGGTCTGTGCTGGGCAGGGTTGGCAGACACTCGGAGGAAGGTGGCGGGTGCTGCCCTGCAGATGGGTACAGCACACAGATGGTGGCAGCGGCCTTTTCACCTGGCTCAGCTGCAGAGACAATGCCGCAGTTCGATCACCCACTTAAACTTGCACAGCACTTACACGTGGCAGCCAGACAAGCCCTTAATGTGTCTCTCGTCCATCCTGCTTGGAATATGGCAGAGATTCAGTAGGATTCTGAGGGAACCTCATGATTTTTGGAATTTTAGGGTGACAATTAATCTGCTTAACTGGAATTACTTTTATGTGATGCTTCATACTGATCACTAGTTTGAAAAAGATCACCACCACAACACAAGTGATGAGATTCCTTTAACTAAGTGGTTTGACTGAAGGTGATGCCTTAGGTTTTCACTTCTGTACTTTTCAAATCCTGTACTGCCCAGTGTGTAACTCTGAAGTCTCTTACAGCTCGTGAGCTGCTCTCTTAGACCAGATAGACACAACAAAGCTCCTCTGAGCTATTCAAGGACACTCGGGCTGTCCGAGGCCTAAAGGTGGAAACTGGGACCAGGAGAGAGGTGGAGAAATGGAAGAGAGCTAAAGTCTTAATTGGTGAATTTATGCTGATATGCAAATGGACCAAACCTATAACAGTGTAAAGAACTCGTGACCTGTCGTCCATCTCGGGGTCCATTTTATGGAAGCAGCCTCCGGCTCCCCAGGGTGTGCCTTGAAGGCCTTCAAATAAATCCCTGCCTTTACTCCCTTACTCTTGTCCAGTCTGTGTTTCCAGGTGGCTGGAGAAGGCAACAAAGGTCTTCCAGCTCTGCTTCTGAAGAGAGGGCTGCAGCAGCAGGAGCAGGATACAGGTTTGATCCATGGCCCAGCCCAAACAAACAGTGCAGCTGAAGCTCCCATATCCTCACAAGGCTCAGAGTCCTAACAAGATTTCACTGCTTCTGTTCATATAACTTACTCTGATTTTGTATGGGTTTGAGGATAGCTGTGTCCCTGATCTACTTCATGCTCTCTAGGTGCTCTGAAGATCTCAGTAAATAATAGTGAGTGCAAAATAAATTGTTAAAGTGTGGAATTAAAATGGAACCAGAAAATAAAAAGAAGAGGCTTTTAATAAATTGGGCTGCAGTGCTTGTAGTTACTTACCAGCTCTCTTCATGCAAATCTAGAAGTAGCTGCCTTTCAATAGGCTAAGATTCAGTATGGTTATTTACATTATTAATTCAAAATAATACTCTTACTGGAAACAGACTTCAGGGGGAAAATACACTTCCTTAGAGAAGGTATCATTTTGTAACTGAAAAATGTGTGAATATGAGCTAGTAATTGACTGTAGTGGTTTAATGCTTTTTCTACAAAAAGGGTCTCAACACTCACGATCTCTAAAACGTTCTCTCAGTGACCATTAATGGTTTGTTTTGTGTCAGGCAATGTTTTTGGGTTTGGGATTTTTAGAGAGATTTTTCAGCCTCCTGTTTGAGCAGTGGTGATGTCAGTTATTTACATTTCAGTAAAATGTTTGTCGTAGCTTTCAAATACATGGGGACTGTAGACAGACAGTGTTTATCCCATTGTAAAGACTGTCAGAAATGGCTGGCTCTAACAACACACTCAGGCCCTGTATTTATGTTTTATTCTCTAAACTGTTGGGCCCATTGGGGATGGTGGCCATAGCCAGGGTGAAGAGGGACAACCTCCCCCAGTAATACAAACTCTTCATCATCAGAAACAGAAACAATAAAATTAAAAACTCCTGAAGAACTAATGTATGGAACAGAAGCAGTGTTAAATGGAACATGTGTAGGCTTTTGCACCGTTCTTTTTAAGTTCTTCAAATATCTCTACAGAGATTTAAAATTGCCCTGTGTGTGTATACGTGGGAGTATGTGTATATAAATGTATATACGACATATGTATACAGACAAAATAGATTTTAGAAGCAAATACTCTGTTTTAAAGACTCAGTATTGTTGCTTAAAATATATTTAGGAATATAGTGACAATTGTGATTCCCAAACTCTTTCACGTTTAATTTTGATGCTGCAGATATTGGCACCCAAGTAACTGTGTGTTCCTGGTGTAGCAGAGTGGTGTGGCCATCAAAGAGAGAGGTGCCAGCTTATCTGTCACCATCACGTAATTCCAAATAGGCATCATAGGGCATTATGTATGAAAAAGAGTGAAAATTACTGTTGTAGTGAATTTACCTAAATCATGAACCAGTGGCTTTACCCATGTAGTCTTGTATTTTGTGGTCTTATGTATATCCATGCGTGCACACACGGGCACAGTATCTGTATATAATTTAACATGCATTATTCTCTATAGCCTCGCAGTGGATTCATTTCTTAGGCTGACTGAACCTTTACAAGTTTGCCTTTAAGATTATTCTAATGAAAAGCTTGGTCGGGATTGCCGACCTGTATTGGCAGGTTTGTTCCTTGGCAGGATGGTTCTGGACCCAGCCCGTTCCTCTTTCCCTGTTTACTCAGCATCTGCCGGGTCTCCACTAGAGGACTCCACTGGCAGGAACAACAGCGGTCCTTTGAGTCCTTACAAGTAATAAATCTATTTAGAAGTAGAATTTCTTTCTGACAACAGGTTCAGACCCCAATGTGCTTGGAAACGGCACAGCTCTTTCTCCTACTAAGCTGCTTACAGCAGCCTGTCCCCTGGTGTGGGTGCACAGGGACTTGCCTGGATAATCACTGTGTATCCTGACAAGACTTAAGTGTGCAATCCCACGGAGA
>VYZQ01068441.1:9529-21407 GCA_013400655.1 Mystacornis crossleyi
TCCCTCCTCCTCCTCCCCCTTTATTACCCTTTGTGTGCGTCTCCGCCTTCCTCCCTGCGCCCGGGGGCCCTGAGGTGAGTGCGGGGGGAGCGGCGGGGCGGGGGGGTTGTTTGTTTACCCCGTGTTTACCCCCCTGTTTACCCCGGGGGGGCACCGCCTGTCACTTCGGGCCCCCTCCCGGCGCCCCCCGCCCCAGCTTTGTTGTCGGGGGATGCTCCGGGGATGCTCCTTTGGGCCCCTCCGGAGCGGGAGGGGAGGGGGGTGACGGTGGCGGGGGCGCCGGGCAAAGTTCGGGGTGGTGCGGTGGGTGCTGAGCCCCGGCCGAGTCCCGAAAGTGTTGTTTTCCCGGGATAACAGGGAGCCCCGGTGTTGCACCCCAGGTTCCAGGCCGTTGTTTGACTTATTGTTTGAGTTATTAAACCCCTGCGGTGGTGAAGGTACAAAGACCACTTGTACAAAGACCCTTTCCCGAGCTGAACTTCCAGGGATAGACAGTCCAAGAGCTGGACTTGGTGTTCGCAGGATTGGGATGTGGTTCGTAGCAGCCCCTGGTTATCGGTGGTGCCCGGCTATATTTGGTCAATGGTTTGTTCAAATATATATGTCGGGATGTGTTTTTCCATGGCTTTCTGCTGGGAAGGCCAAGTGGCTCCATCCCCGCTCTCGGTGTTGGTCAGGTGCTGCTGGTGGATGGACCTGACCATGTTTTCTGCTGGTTCAAGGGAAAGTTACGCGTTAAAACGTCTGAAATAGGTTGAAATGTAATGGGTTTAAATGTCAAACTGAATTCTGGACTCGAGGAAATGTTGGGAGAAGCCTTCTAGATGTTTGCAAGGATCCAGAAGTAAGAGCTGGGGCATTAACACCGAGTTGAAATGAGAGAGTCCCCTACACAAGTAGGATGTTTATATTGAAATTGCTGTTGTCTGCTTATTTCTGGAGCTTAATTATGTCCTCTGTAATTTCCAAAAGACGGTTGGAGTGCTTTGGTTTATTTTGGGCTTATTATTGTTGGTTTATTAAGTACCGAGTGCGGAACCATGGAGTAGGCCATGAGTGTGTGTTCCAGAGGGGCATCCCAGTTAAATGGTGGTCAGCAGAGTGTGTGTGTCATCTGTGCCTCACGCTGAAGGATGCCCACAAGAAAGAGCTCTCCTGACACCCTGGGGTATCTCCCATTTCTAATTTGTACACACGTGTCTCGCGTGAAGCAGCAATTTTGGGACCAGGCTGAGAAGAGTTTGAGAGAGCCGTAATTTGATGGGGTGGAAGGAATGGGAGAAAAACCAGAGTTGGATTGATACTTGACAGTGTTGTGATGGAGAATTGGAGGTAGCAGCCATAACTGTAGTTCTTTCTAATAGTTTGTTGTTAGTTTTCTTTTTGCCTGTAATAACTTTGGGTTTAAACGTGTGGGGGAAAAAAACCTCCACGGCGACAATCACCAGAATCATCAGCAGATCTGTGTATAAACACCCATTATTTAAACGTGTGACTCTCCTTTTGGTTTACTACAGATAGGAGTTGGACAGCAAAAGCCTGTCCAAGCGTAGAGGTCATAATTTGCTTTTTTTATTTCATGACAGTGCTTCTTTTCTCAACCTGAGATCCCATGGATCTGCTTTCCTCTGTACATGGAAACCTATAGTGGCTGCAGGATTACATTCCCTGTGTATGTAGAGCTGCAGCTCTGCTCCCAACTTCCATGGCCTAGAGTGATGAGATACATTAATTATTACAGGGATTTAGCAATGTCTTTGTGTTTCAGCCTTTAAAATAGCTATGATTTGATTTATTATGGTTGCCCAGTAAAATACCCATATTTCGGACGGAATTCTGAAGCTGGGCAGAGTAATTCAGGGTCTTCTCTTACTTTAAATCCTAGAGATAAAATTACTGATAAACCTTCCTTTCCCTAGGCCTCCAGTCCAGTGCTGGCAGGAGAGCTGTGGATTTGGTGGGATTGGGGTGGGAAGGGCCCTCTGAAGGAAGCCCTGGTGGGACTGGGATTCTGGGTGGCAATTCCTGCATTTCTGCAGGCTTAGCACAAAGGAGTCTCAGGCTAATTTGGGGCTTCTGGCTGCTGTCACAACCTTCCAAGAACTGAAGGAGTTGAATCTTTCAACCTGTGCTAGGAAAGATTGTGACTTGTCAACAGCTGTAACTAAAAGGCAACAGTTTCCTTTTATTTGGGTTCTTAAAGCTCTTTTTGCTGCTATTATCCAGATATTTACAGGTGCTAATTGCTTTTAGGAAAACTTTGTGCGGATTTTCCGTTTCTTTATCTTTGGGGACAAAATTAATAATGATTTTCCTGTATTCTGGGTCAGTGGCTTCCTGGGCTCTAAGGGCAGATAGTTTGGAATAAGAAAGGACTTGCCATGTCTGTGCTGAACGTGAAGATGCTGTTTAGGCCTGACTTTAACGTTTCTGTGCAGTTTGCTGCCATACCTTCCTTCCTTTGTGGACAAACGAGTTGGTTTCTATTTGGATTAGGGAGGCGGATGTTTGAGGAGAATCTTTATGACGCAATACCTTCAATAATTGAACTTTTCTTGTACAACTTGCAGTCCTTTCATTCGTTGGCTGTGGAGGGATCAGTGTTTCTCCTTGTTAAAAAACACTGGAGGCCCTGGCATCAGTAACAGTCCTCTCCAAGATGGAATGCCTTGGGTTTCAGCTGGGTTATTTAATTCGCTTTGTCAGTAGATTTATTTTTTTTTTCCCCCACTGTTACTCATGGTTATTCTTTCTCTGTGGAAGATCAGTGGCTGGGCTGCAGTCTGTAAGTCCAGCATTAGTTTCTGGATCAGCAGCCAGTGCTCCCTGTGGATGTTCCCTGTGGATGGAAAGCAGCAGGCCAGGTGGGAGGCCCCTCGTGCCCATCTGGAGCCCCACTAATGTCCCAGTGTCTTTCTATGGGCTTAAGAGGCCACGTGCACAAAGCAGTTCAGTCTCATCTGTTCATGGCCAGGGACACAAATTTTGAAAGTGGCCGAGCTTCTTTTGCAACGATCCTGTCAAAACTTTGGAAAAGTGGGAAATTCCGTTTGTTCTTTCAGGCTTCTTGGGTTATCTGAGGGTCTGGTTTTGTTTGGTTGTCCCTGTGTTGGGTCTTTTTCTGTCCCAGTGGAAGTAGAAATTGGAATTACCATTGCTTTCAAAAATTAAAAGATACAGGATACATTTATTTCCTTTTTAATGCTCTTATGTCATTAAGGACCTGCTTATTCTTTTAGAGAGTTACTTGAACGTTGGAAACCACAGGCTCTCATTGGCTTTTCTTTGTATTTATTTTTGGAACTATTAGGTGGAATAATACTGCTCAATCAGTTTCAAATGGGCTTGCACAGGAACCAAGGCTGGTATTAGGGATGAAATTTTGGAAGAGCATTGGAAATAGCTTTCAGGGTGCTTTAATTTTTCTCTGTGTATCTGGAGCTAAACGAAGAGGGAATAAAACAAAAAGCAGCAGTTAAGAAATTAAGAAGTGCTGACTCCTTCCCTCTCTTGAATTCCAAGTTCCTTATTACAGCAATACCTATTTTTCTGATGAATTGTCTAGAAAGGAGTTCAGACTTTGTACCGTTTTTAAATCAAGGTAAAATTTGTCAAAATCACTTGGATTACAACGTTAAAAAGTGTGTGAGTACATATGCAAATGAGTTTAGCTGCACACACAAATACACAGAAAATAAATATATAAGTGAGCATCTACAAGAAGTGTAAAAACCAGATAATTTGAGCTTTTCAGTGCTGCTTTCGGCTCCAGTGGCCGTGTGGCTGCCAGGGTCTGTATTGTGAGCCCCTCAGCTCCAGGCTGTTGTTCTGCTCCGGCCCGGGGCAGCAGGAATCAGCCAGAGCCCTGCCATGGCTATTCATAGACCTTTGTGAAATGAGTTGGTCATCTCGGTTTGTCTGCAGCCTGACAGGTGTGCCCAGCCCCACAATCTCCATTGCCTCCCATCCTTCCCATGGGAATGACGAAGGAACAGATCCTGGCTTCAGCTGGTGGGTGTTAGTCTGGAGCTGAGGGCAATACAGGGAGCTGGAGATGCTCAAGGTACATTTCTTGTTTGTTTGAGGGTTTTTGTCCTGAAATATTCTGTTTCGGGAGCTTTAAATGTGCTTTAAAATGAAATGGTAAAATGCTTGAAAATTCTTTTTTGTGTTTCTAAGCAAACCTTTATTCTTTCATTTATTACTCTGGTTAAATTCAATGTGCTGTTTATTTTATATATTTTTATTCTACAGAAAATGTTTTAAAGTAAGCGAGCAATATTTTAAAAATTCTTATCCTGCCACAATATCTGATAACCAGAAGCAGTATATTAATTCATTATTCTGATACGACGTAAAATTGAAGCTTGGGATAACCAAAATATATATTGTCATAATTTTTGCTTAGTCTACATTTTCAGTGGCATTAAATGCAGAATTATTTTGGTGTCTGAGTAATCTGAAATGTAAATAGCATCTGAAATAGGAGGGCCCTTCGTTTGCAGCATCAGTAGCGTGGCCTCGCTCAGGAAAATTCCCAAGTGAGGGAAGCAGAACAGTTGTCAATTGTTTGCACAACAAATCCTGTTGGATCAAATGGTGATATTCCCAACGTTTAGATCAAGGCAGGCATAAGATAATGTTGCCTTGTACCCCAGTGCCAAAGGAAACAAACACAGCCTAAGTTAGGAGAAAATTTGGCCGGATGGAACCTGGGCCTACATATCATAAATGCAGATAGTCAGATTTTTCCATTCATGCTGCCTAATGGTTGAGAAACATGGAAATTCAATTTCACTTGGCCAATTTTAGACTTGGTTTTTCAGCTCTGGTAGATCGTTGCCAGCATGTTATTTAGGATTATCTGTTGTGATAAATTACAGACTTGATAAAAATACGTGGAACGTTTGGGTTTGTCTTCGTCCTTTAAGCTTTTACCTGCCTACCTCAGTATTTTTATATATATATAAACATATATGTGATTAGCCCCACTAGAATGAGCACAGATTTCATGTGTTTTGGTAGGGCTGAAGCTGTAGCATTGAAAACAATAAACCTAGCCTTATATTTTTGACTGTTTGTCCCTAATCTATTTAATTTAATTTAAGTATTTTACTTTTAAGACTGATGCAATGAAGCTTTATGCGTCTATTTAACTTTTTTATATAAGCACGCTGTCAATTTAAGGAGATAAATTTTATTTATTTTAACTGTGTGTAGAGGAGAAGCACCAAAAAAAAAAGAAAATTTTTGCTGGATCCTCTCATCCAAACTCTAGATAAGAAGAATTTTTTTAGTATCTGCTATTTTTGGAAGAAAACACTGCAAAAGTGAACAAATGAGATCATTGATTCAAGAAACAAAGTAGTCAGGAATCTGTAGTGAGCTGGTTTTTTTAGAACAGAACTTCCTTTTGTCTTTTAGGGGCTTGGGGGCAGGAGAGGGATACGTTGTTCCCTCGTAATCTTTATGGGGAAGAGGCTTGGATCAGATTTCAGAGGTGGATGTGTTGGCACAGACTGGTGATGCAATGTGGTGTTGTCTTGTTGTTCCTGAGCGTGGCTGCCTGGAATGGGAAATATTGTAAAGTTTTCTGGCTTTTTATTTGTTTCTGAAACGCTCATCCCGTGTTTCTCAAGGAACAGCCCCCTTTGGGAACTTAAAGTCACTTTTCTCAGAAAATATTAATTTTCCCCATTCATACTGTGCTAGAAAAGGTTGGGGTTTTAAAGATGCTGTTGAAAACTACTTTTCCTCCTACCTTTTTTTTTCACTTTTTTACCATTTTTTGCTGCCATAGGGATTCCTGAGTTTGGGAAGCTGAAATCCAGTGGTGAGGTTGGTTTGTGCTGATTGCATTGGAGCTCCCTGGTTATGGCAGGCAAACCTCAGCTAAAGCTGAACCTTCACTTGCCCCAATATCAACGTGATCAGGGAGCTGCAGAAAAGATCAAAGCCGAGCAGTGGCCTGTGATTCCTTCAAGAAATTCCTTTCACTGGTTCCTTTCGGGTTCACAACTGCTTTGCACTCGGAAAGCCTGGGAAAGACTCAGATCTGTGTTTGGGCCCGTGTCTCTCGGAGGTTTTCAGTGGAAGTTTTGTCCTAAATAAGGGCTGGAGAGCAGAGCAGCTGTCAAAGTCCTCCTACCCCAACCCTTCTGTTGGCCAAACTGGAAGCACCGCTGGCTTTTCCCTGCTAAGCTGATTGAAATGCCGAGGGCTGTGAAATCCCACCTGCTCAGGGCAGCAAGGACGTGCTGTAGGTTAGCGGACAATAAAATGAATTAAAAACGAAACCCCAAAACTTTGTGTAATCCTTGAAACTTGGGAATGATGTTTGAGTTTAAGGACCATTTCCTTAAAAATCTGTGAGTTGTCGGTGCCTTTTAAAACCCACGTGGTTCCCCTTGAAGTAGCCTGGGTGTTGTTAAGTAATAAAGCGGGGCCGTGTCTGTGGGCCAGCTGAAGCAAACCATATCTGGGCTGGAGGCTATTGGTTCCTCACCTCTGTTTTAAAATTAGTCCAATCGTTTGCAGCGTGATTCATTTCTAAAAATGACTTGTCCATCTGTGCAGGGTGCCGTGGCTCTAACGTTGCAGTGCTGCTGGGGCTTTGCTGGAAGTCCTGTTACTCTCAGGACGTCTCGTAGCTGTTGGATCCCACTTTTCTTTGATAAATATGTTCATTCAGGCATTAAGCTGGGGTATTAAAAACTATGGTGTGGGTGATTTTAATTTGGGGAAATTATCAAATGTTTCTACTCTTGAGACTCTATTAATAAAAATGTAGATGTGAAATCTTAAAGGAAAAAAATACAATAATAATGTCTATTCTGTTTTTACTGCTAATATTTATCAACTTCTTAGGTGCTGGATCAAGCCCTAAATCGGAATGTTTCACGAGTTGTAACTTCACAAAGGTCTTGGGGAACAAAACTTGTAACAAAGTAATGCTCCCCAAAGTTGGGCAGCTCCTTAATCAGCTGCTCTGTGGATTCCTGGGGAATCACCTTAGACCTGGAGCTTTCTTCCCGGGATTTTGGGGCTTGCTGGGCTTTTCCCCGTGCTGCTTTCCCTAAAAACTTCACAGTTATGAATCAGTTCTTAATCATCTTTTGTAACTCAAGTCCTCTGAGGTAAGAGTCCTGCTAAGGATCTGCAGACTCACGGGGAGCTAGAACTTCGGAGCATGTTCCTGGCACTGAAAAATAAACAGAAAATTAGGACAATATTTGTAATTTTCAGTTTCATGTTGAAGGAACTCGCATGCCAAGAAAGGTATTCCCATGTGTTAGAGCAGCATCATTTTTCTTAAATAATAATTATCAGACTAATAACAGACTAATAAAATTAAGACAATATTTTTAATTTTCAGTTTCATGTTGAAGGAACTCGCATGCCAAGAAAGGTATTCCCATGTGTTAGAGCAGCATCATTTTTCTTAAATAATAATTATCAGACTAATAACTGTTGCTTTGTCAGAGAAGGAATATATAAACTTTGTAGAGCCTGTTGTTACATTTTTTCTTTTTCAAAGAAAAAAGAAATCAAAAAGAATTGATCAACTTTCTCCAAATATTGATCTATGCTAAATAAAAATAAGCTTAACTTTATTCAGGTTTTTTTGATGTCATGGGTTTGATACAACAGCCTGAGACGTGTTTGTCCCATAGATGAGCAGTTGGAAGTATTATTCCCATTTTTAATGTTACTGCATTCAAAAAACAGTAAAAAAGTGTTAACATTCAGCTTTTGCTAATTATTACAAACAATTAAAATACTTTGGGTGGATTTTATTGATGGTATCTGTAAGTCTAGAGTGCTTCTGAGCTATTATAGAAAAAATGAAATGCTTTTTAGTTTGTAGATAGTAGTCAAATACATGGGTAATATAGGAAAATGTCCATTATAATGGTGGTGAATGTAAACTTAATCATTGCTGATGGTGAACCTTAAATTGAGGGTATTTTAAGGCATCTCCAGCTGTTGTCTTGAAAGAAAGCTCTTTATGAGGTTTTTATTTAATGTCTCAATGTAGGGCCTGGAGCTGTTTTTCCTGTGCTTCAGAGGTCTTCACAGGCAGGTGGGATTTTAGGATTAGGTTCTGTGAACCTGGATGTTCATCAAAAATTGACAAATAATTACTGAGTTTTTTTAATCTCTGCATTAATCCTGTCCAGTGTAATCCGTAATTATTCCGTCCTCAATTTGCATGGACTCTCCTGTTGTTTACTTCTGCTTTACTCACCTACTTTATTGTGCCCCAATAGACATTCCTGACAAGTTACTAACTCGGAGTTGCTCCGGCAATTGTCTGGTGCTCAACTTGGTGGCGTTTCCCTGCGTGTTTTGGGGGGCAGCGAGTTTGGAACCCCACAAAAAACTCATCAGACTTCAGGGAATGCACAGCTAGGTAGAAATATTTCGATTTTTGTGCGCAGGACGGTGAAGCTGCTTCGCGGAAGAGGGGAGTTCCGCGGAGCTGCAAGGTGCAGCCTGTGGATAACCCTTCCCGGGGTTCTCTGTGGCTTTCAGCGCTGGGGAACCGGGGGTTTGGCTCTCCGGGAGGGCAGGGATTGTAACTGAAAGCTGCTGGAGAGGCCTCGGCGGCGGGAGGAGGAAGGAAGCGAGCGGTGAGACGTTAGGAAGAGGCAGACGCTGGGGAGAGGGGTTGGTGGTCAGGGGCAGTGATGGGGGGATGTGGATGGCAGCGGGGAGGGAGGGGGGTGGAGGCAGAGCCAGTGTTCGGGGGAGAGCTGGAGGCTGGGCTGGTGCCGAGGTAGTCAGGGCTGTAATGAAAATTTGGGGGGAATTTGGGGTAAAGGGGTCTTGTGGGTGTGTGTGAATTGTTTGCCACGAGATCACAGAACCATGGAGTGGTTTGGGTTCAAAGGGGCCTTAGAGCTCATCTATTTCTGCTCCCTGCCGGGGGTGGGGCACCTTCCACTGTCCCAGGGTGCTCCAAGCCCTGTCCAGCCTGGCCTTGGACACTGCCAGGGATCCAGGGGCAGCCACAGCTGCTCTGGGCACCCTGTGCCAGGGCCTGCCCACCCTCCCAGCCAGGAATTTCTCCCTAAAATCCCATCTACACCTACTGTCTTTCAGCTTGAAGCCATTCCCTGTGTCCTGTCCCTCCATGCCTTGTCCCCAGTCCCTCTCCAGCTCTCCTGGAGCCCCTTTAGGCCCTGCAAGGGGCTCTGAGCTCTCCCTGGAGCCTTCCCTTCTCCAGGTGAACACTCCCAGCCCAGCTCCAGAGCAGAGGAGCTCCAGCCCTGGGAGCCACAGTGTGATGGGAAGGGACAATGGCGACTCTTGATGGGAAAACCCACCTGGGAGCCTCGCTGGAGCCACAAGTATCAAGAATATTTTCACACAGTATCAACCAGAAAGTGCTGCTTAATCACAGCCTTTACATCCAGCAGCCTCAGAATGATTTGAAAAGGGAAGTAAACAGGCCTGTGAGTGTATAAATAATTCCATAATATTGCCACTGTTGCTGCCTCAACTTGGAAGAGCTGGAAGTAGCTGCAGCCCTGCTCAGCGGGCCTGGCCGGGCACCCAGCCCTGCAGCTCTCAGACGAGGACCCGGGTCGGATCGGCGCACGAGAAGTGCTTTAACGTCTCGGAGGACTTTGGCCTGCGTGTTTGGGTCTCCACGAGGGAAGTCTGCAGGGAGTTCAACCCCTGACTCGAGCCCAGCCCGTTCTCCTTCGCCCCGCTCGGGTTCCGCTCTCCTGGGCCGCGGCGTTGCGCGGCTCCCCCTCCCCTGGCCGGCCCGTCCGTGCTGGAGTTCCCCGAGGAGAGCGTGCCATCGTTCTCCTGGGGAAAGGGTGGCCGCAGTGCTGTGCGTGCCTTGCCCGTGCTGTGTTTACTCTGACTGCGTTCTCCTTGCTCGTCCCCCCAGTAAACACTCCCGATCCAGCGCCGCACCTCCCCGCACCTCCCCGCCTTCTTCTGCCTCCTTTTGCCATCAGCTGCCCGGGGTAACCACGCGCCGTTCCTAGGCAGGGAAAAGCGCTGATTTATATGGGTTATTCTAATCCAGCATCATGCAAGCAAAATCAAAAAAAAAAAAAATAGTTTGACTACCTAATGATTCAGAAATGCAGACGTGTTGCCAAAAAGTTTAGCATTTGTTAGCTTTACACTTGAGCAAATGCGTTCTGGTAGAGAATTGAACTTCTTTATTTTAACTCTTGTCTGCGGAGTTTTAAGGAAACTTTTAGGAATTTATTCCACAAAAAAAAAAAAAAGAAAAAAAGGAAACATGTTTTACAATTAGAACAAATATGAAAATGAATCTTTGAATTTCTTGTATCTTCCTCTTTTTTTGGAATAAATATTTCTAGACTTATATATATTTGGGGGCAAGCATTCTTCCTTTAAATACAGTCAGAAAAGTTTCTTCCTTTATTGAACAGGGGCTCTAAGATGATTTAGCATTTTCTATTTTGAGATAATGGTTTGAAGCAGGGCTTAAATGAGATAAATTCAGTGTACCTGAGTGAGGAAAGGGGGTTTCTCTTGAATAACTCAGTTTCTTTTGAGTGCTTAAGTATTTCCATAAAAACAGGAACAAAATTTTTAGAGGAACCTCAGCGGAAGAAGGAACCAGATGTGTTGATTTTGTAAACATTAAACAATCTGCATTCTAAGAATTACTCTCTGATCCCTTTGAACTCAAGGACTGACTAAATTATTTTGTGTCTCTCTATTGGACAGTGTTTTTCTGTGCATTTGCCAATCAGGGCCCTGATACTATTGTAATGTATAAAATATCAGGAATAATGTGGGATTCTAATTTTTTGTCACTTATCTTCTGTAAAAAATATTTTGGACCTAATACAGGGGGATAATTTTACCTAGTTCCATTAAGAATAAAAAAAGTGGTAATTTCGTGTAAGTAGACCTCTTATCAGTACAGAAACTTGATTTCTGAATTTAATTTCTATTGGGTAACTTAAATTCAAAGTAGTGATACTATTCTGTGTTAGTTTCTGGTTAGCTGGAGCTCACTAAAAATTAACTTAATTTTAGGGGGTTTTTTCCTGTTCTAGACTGAAAAAAATCCCCAAACCCAAATCGTCCCGAAGTATTGTCTTTGGCTCTAAATCACCACAACTGTTCAACATTGTTTCAAATAAATATTCTCCTATAGTTCTGTCACAAGCAAGAAAAAGGGATTTGTTCAATCAAATGAAATGAAATTACCTGCAAACCAGCAATGAGTTATTTATGCATTTTCCCCATGATTCACTGTCTGATGAAAAATGTGTTAATATTTGTTATTATTTATAAAATGAGATTTGAGAGGATTTGGGAGTTTATTTAGGTTTTTATATAGCAGTACAGAAGTCAGTTGAGTCTTTGACATCAGACAGACTGGGAGGGACTTGAACCAAGTGAAATTACCTGTTCTGCATGAAATTGGTCTCTCCAAATCTTGCTTGTTGCAGCTTTTGCTCACTACTCTAAAATACAAAATTTTAAAATCAAACTAAACTTTTTTGGATAAAAGCAAGGAAAATAATAAATTCTGGCAACATTCCAGTATAAAGTATTCAATGGGAATGGAGTTATTCAGTGTTTAAAAGTGCTGGCTTTGTTTTCATTGATAGCCAGGGAGCTTTACATTACTTTTACATGATTTTTACTTTAATTTTTTTTATGTAGAAAATGATACATTCTGTCATTTTTTAACATTTTTTAAGTATTGTTTCCTGTGATTTGGTGCTGCCATAAATAACATTAAATGGCAATAACATGATTTGGGTAAGAAAACTTTTAATTAATGTCTGGGCAGAACACTGTGTGTTTCTAGAGAGAAATCTATTCAGATTGAGGGGAGCAATTACATTTTGTGTGTGTTTTGGGGGTT
>VYZQ01068455.1:0-11294 GCA_013400655.1 Mystacornis crossleyi
GCGGATTTTAGATAACCAAATGTTGTTCCCTCGGAGAAGAAAGCGCACACGGAGAGCCCTGATGTTGCAAAGTAATAGGAAATGGGAAAAGATCGAAGGAAAATCCCCTCTGGAGATCCTTTCCCGCAGATAAAATGCCTTGTGGAGATGGGGGGAATATTTGAGGAACAGGCAAGTCAGGGAAAATCTTTATCCACTCTTCCCTGTCAATGCCCGAGGCTGTGCCCAGTTAAATCCTGAGGCTCCGGGTTATCCCAGTGGGATATGAAGCCCAAATCCCTTTCCTGGAGCAAGGACAGCTCTGTGGAGCAGGCAGGGATTTTGGAAATGCATTCCCTCAACTGCTCTGGGCATCAATCATCCTTTTGCAGCACAGCCTGACACCCTCCCCTTCCCAAATCCCACCCCAAATCCTGCCCCAAATCCCTCCCGGTGGGTCAAACCTGGCCTGGGTTAGAGGTTAATGGCAATTAAAATGTCATTGTTATAATTTATATCGTTCCTATCATGGAAAGAGCAGGAATTGCTGGGGTTGGAGCCCCTCGGTGCCCAGGGATGAGCTCAGCTGGGATTTCAGGGAGAAACCATCGGGGCCTGGGCTTGGCTGGCTCTGAAAATAGGGAAAACAGCAAGAAACGTCGAGGTTAGGCCCAAGAAACAGCTAAAAATAAATTTAAAAATTAAAGATTCAGATCCAGGGAAGCAAAGGAGGAAAAGTTTTGCTTTTTCCCATTTCTTTCCAGAACATTTGAAGGGGATTGTGCTTTCCCCACAGTTTAGAGGGGATCTGCTGCAATACCGATGAAGGATGAGGGAATAATCAGCTGTTAATTACTAATCACAGACAGCCGTGATTGATTCGGTCTCTGGGGCACGCTGCCCTTCCATGTTACCCAGCAGAGAATTCCAAAAGCTTCATTTTCCCCCCTCGGAAAACTCCTTTATCCAGCTAAAACCTCCGGACGAGACAAGAGGCAACTGCCGCCCAGAGAGCGATTCCAGGAGGGAAAATTCCCGTGTTTTCATGGAGTTCCACCCTTTAATCCATCCTCCGGTGTGAAACCACCACCCCGGGGTGCTGAGAGCTGCAAAACTTGTGGGGAAAAGCTGTGGAAAAGGGGCTTTCCCAGCCCAAATCATGATTCCACGATTTCTGATGCCTGCAGAGTGCTCAGCTCTCCAGGGATTTTTGGGGCTCCGGTTTTGTCGTGGGTGGAAACAGGGACATGAGGAAAATGTCCCTTGGCAGATCCCTGGAGTGTCCTGGTATCCCAAAAACTCAGGAAATCCCAATCCTGGCTTTCCCAGCTCCCTGACCTGCAGCTCCTCTTCGCTCCCTCAGGAACAGGAAAAACCTTTCCAAACTCAGCCTCTTTTCCTGATAATTTCAGAAAAATCGCACCCGACCCCATTAATATCAAATTTTCTGGGAAAGGATCCAAGAGGTGCCTTCGGGAAGAGCGGAGGGAGAAATTCCCAATTATCCCTGATCCCTGGGTCTGCTTTCCCCACATTTATGGCCGGGATAAGAGCACAATCCCCCACATCCCTGGGCCGGGAGAAATCCCTGAGCTCAGCTCTAAATCTCTGGGAAGGGAATTTTCCAAGCTGTCACCATCCCTCCCCACGGCCGGGAGAGACGGCTTTAAGTTGGTTTTCCTTGGAATTTTAATGAGTTCTCCGAGAGGGTAAGAAATAGAGGAGGAAAACCGGGAAAACCGGTGGGTGATGTCATCAAATCCCACGTCTGGGTTTGGGATCTCAAATATCAGCAGCTTGTTCAGCTGGGACAGTTTTATTTTCTA
Source organism: Mystacornis crossleyi (assembly GCA_013400655.1). Classification (NCBI taxonomy): domain Eukaryota; kingdom Metazoa; phylum Chordata; class Aves; order Passeriformes; family Timaliidae; genus Mystacornis; species Mystacornis crossleyi. The sequence goes on from VYZQ01068455.1 coordinate 1,806, forward strand.
TGTAAATAGAGAGGTGGAGGCAACGCGAAGATAAACACGGCAATGTCAACAAACAGAAAAATTAAAAAGAAATGAAATAGGAATTAAAAATAAATCGGAGAAATGTCCCTTTCCCAGCTTTTCAGAGCACAAGGAACATCCTTGGAGAGCAAACCCATGGAGACGAGGTGAGGCGGGGCAGCAAAGAGCTCTGGCAGGGGCTGCCGAGCTCCTGCAGATGTTTCTTTTTTCAAAAGAAGGAAATTGGTGCTTCAAACCCGAGTCCTCCTGGCCACCTCAGGCCGGAGTGTCCGTGCTCCAACCCAAGCAGCTCGTTCGGATCTCCTGGCGTTTGCCAAGCTTTTGGGAGCAGCTTGGAGAGGGTTGGAAGCTGGGAAAGGGCTGTCCCAGGGCATCTCTGTCCTGCTCTGACGCCAATTTATGCCCAGAACCCTCTTGGATCAGAGCAAGGAGCTGCTAAAATCTGGCTCCAACCTGACCCTTCCCTTGGATCCCATCCAGGGAGAGGCAAACAAGCTCCTCCACTCCATCCCAAAGTTCAGCCTCTCGGACAGCGACCTCCTCCGTCTTGATTACGTAAAAAATTCCATTGAAAAACAATATAAACCCTTCCAGGGAGAGTTGCTTCGTTATTACGGTGAGAATCAAGCAGAGGGAATGAGCTTTAACCTTGGGATAAAGCTTCGGAAGTGCTGGTGCACTGATAAACCCTAAAAATTCCTATAAAATAAACCCCAAAGGCAGCCTAAGGCTGTTGATAAGACAGAGCTTAGTGGTGCTGAGGGGAGAAGCGGAAAAAACCCGGCATTAATTCCAGTTGCTCTTTAATTATCCACAACAAATCCTAAATCCCAGCTTGTTTCCTCAGCTTCTGTCCCCTCCTGGAGTGAGGGATGAACACGACAAATGGTTTAATCCATGGTATTTTTAGGATTTCTGTAGTTTTTTGAGGCCTTTCGGGATAAATTCCTCCTGCCCCATGTCGGAACGGGAGCGTTGAGGTTTTCCCAGCTTGAGGGTTAATATCCCATTCCAGCCATGCTGTAGCACGGCAATCCATAGGTTTCTGCCAAATCCTGAATTATTTGGGATCGGGCTTCCGTGGAAGAGGCCTTTAAAGTGTTTGGGAAGGACGGTGGGATCTCTGAGAGATCCAAACTTGGGATTCCCCGTGGAGCTGTTGTATCCACGCCAAGGCACCAAATCCATATAAATAAAAGGAACGCACTTTTGGGAAAAAAAACAGGCGGAATTTGGTGTCTGTGGGGCATTTTGTGGTGGCGGAGGGCAGTGGGAGCCCGGTGGAAGGGAATTTTGGGGTCAGTGAAAAGCCAGGAGAGGTTGGCAGGAAGCGATGCCAGGTGCAAATTCCAGGAATTGGAGCCTCAGGTGCTCCCGAGGGAGAGATTTGACTTTTCTGTGCCCACCCCGCCCATCCGAGCCCAGCGGTGGGAAGCTGGATGTTCCTGGAAAAACAGAGCCTGGAGCAGCCTGGGATTAAAGCCGGGCCATCCCAAGACCTTGCGAGGCATCGGGTGTGGGATCAAATCCCTCCATGGATTTTGGATCCAACCGCTTCACGGGGCTGAGCTCCCTCTCCACCCCCGGGGATCTGTTTGGGTTTCCAACCCAACTTTCCCAAGCCAAATCCTGCGGGATTCCCACAGCTCCAGGTTGCTCCAGAGCATCACCCGGCACTGACTGAATCCCGAGCCTGGGGATTATGGATTTGCACCCAAATTCTCCCACAACCCCAACCCCAAAAGCTGTTTCCAAGGTCCACAGAGGCCACTGGAATATTTTCTGGGATGCTCTATTTCTCTGGACCACATTTCATCTTCACGCCCCACCTAATTCCTTAATTTTTCCCATTTTTCCAGCACCATCCCTGTGTTCATTTGCTTTTGGCTCTGCCTCTAATCAGTCCCGTTGCTAATGAGTCACTCCCGGATGCTAATTAGCATCCAGTCCCATCCACGGATGTTTTTCCATGCATCCCTAAATCCTTCACGCTGTTTCACACATTCCATGGAATGATATCCCCGGCAAGCAGATGCGGGGCGTGTGGTGTGAGATGCCAGCCCGAATTCCCTGTGGGAACGGGTCGGGAGTGATTTATATCCCCCTCCACTCCTAAACGACCTTGCTGATGGCATCCATTCATTTTCCGGGCACGAAATCGAGGGAGACAAAACATTCCAGGCGGATCCAACGGGATGCGCTTCACGTGCCGAGCTAAACACGTGTTAAAAACCCAACGACAAGAAAATTTTCCAATTAATAAATTCCGTGGATGACTGGGAATGCGGCGGGAAAACGCTGCCATGGCACAGAGCAGATGCTGGATGCTCAGGGAGAATTCCTGCAATCTCTGCTCCGCCACGGGGTGAATTTCCAGAAGGATTTTGTGGATCCCAGCCCTCACGTCCTCGGGGAGGAATCAGAGCCACTCTTCCCAGAGATTTTCTTGGCCGTGCAAATGTTTTGGAGCGGGATGGGGTCGGGTTTCCAGCGGGGGAGCCGCGGTGGTGGCACGGGGGTATTTATGGGGTGCAGCTGCCCCTCCCTCCCACAGAGCCCTCACAAGTCTCCCACCATCGCACTTCCCTCCGGTTTTCCAAGGTCAGCTGGGAATCCAAAGGCAGGGAGGGATTTTTGAGGGTGGTTTGGGGGTTTTGTTGTGAAAACGTTAAAATTTAACCTTTGCTTTCTGCACGACTCATCCTCTCCGGGTGGGGATTGAGCCAAGGATTATCGTGAAGTCCTGGAATTGAGTAGGAAATGACCCAAAGAGTCATCCCAAAATCCCACCGTGTGCCTGAGGATGTCGTCCAAACACTCCAAGAATATTCCTGGACCTTATGAAGGTGGTGGGAGATCCAGAGCCGCTGCAGATGGCGCCGACCTCTCATCCCACTCCGATTCCTTCCCCGTGTCACTCATCGCTCCCAACATCCACGTTTCCCCCTGTGATCCGCATCCGAAGCTCTTCCTGGTATTTGGAGCAGCTTTCTCTCTACCTCCTCCTTGCTAATTCCCCATCTAATTTTAAACCTCATCCCTAACGGGAGCTTTTCTCTGCTTCCTCCATGTGTCACCACATTTTGTTCTCCGCGGTTTTTTTCCATTTGCCACCGGCTCCTATTTACATCTGTGTTTGGAAGAGACACGGAGCAAAACTTATGGCCAAGCCCGAACTATTCTATAGAATCCGGAGATGCTTCCCAGTGTGGAGAGTTGCCCGGGAAAGAAGCTTGAAATAAAATCCCAAAAAAAGCAGAGGATGCATCCAACTGCTGCTCGAATCCACGAGCTGGGTGTTTTGGCAGGGTGGGAAGAGCTGACAGTCAGCAAGTGAGGAAAGGAATTAATTCCGGCTATTTAATTAGAAAAATACTATAAAAAACACGAGTGCATGGAAGGATTAAATTCAATATTCCAATATTTTTTTCATGCTCTACCCAACAGAAGAGCCCCAGATCGTGAATGCTGTGATAAAATAGCGTTTCTGAAGTTTAGGGAAATTAAGGAAGATGTTACACAACAGCATCTTCTGATGTCGCAATGGGATCCCCACCCAAGGCTGGGGGAAGTGGGCACCCAGCCAAGCCTGTGGGCTGCATTCCCTGCCCAGCCGGCTCCTTTTCCAGCAAATAAGCGGAATTTGCTCAGCTTTGACCTTAACTCACTTCTTAATTTATTTTTTTTTTTGAATAGGAAGTCGTCGGAATGGTCCAACTGGCAGGTCAGCGAAACATCCCCCAGCTGGAGGCTGCCCTGACAGAGTTATGGATTGCAGATGTTGCCTGGGAGCTGCAGGGATTCGGAGCGGGGCCAGGAGTCCCTGGGGTGGCTGTGGGGCTGCTTCCCGAGCCTTTGGGAAGAGGGGTTTGTTTTCCACTCAAAATGAACTTTTAACCATTTGGGGTTTTGCTAAAGACAAGTGACAGAAAGCAGGCGAAGAGGAAGCAGAAGATCCAGATCCTGATTCCTCTCTTCTCAGGAAGAATTCCTTCATGGAAAGGGCTGTCAGGCCCTGGATCCACTCAGGGAGGTTTGGGGTCCCCATCCCTGGAGGTGTCCAAGGAAAGACTGGACGTGGCACTGGGGACAAGGTGGGGATCGGGCACAGCTTGGACTTGGTGACCTTGGAAGGCTTTTCCAGCCTCGGTGATCCTGGGATTCTTCCTGCCCACCTGGGAAGTCCGACAGAAATGTGGCTTCAGGGCTTGGATGTCCCCCCAGCAGTGGTGGCACCTCAGAACTTGGTGTCAACTGACGTCGGTGGCCATCAGGGACTGGAGAAAGCCAAAGGCTGGAAATTATTTAATTTATTGGGATTATTATACTTAACAACATTCCAGGGGTAAGGATAAAAAGGGTGACATCAAATACTGACTTTGGGTCAAATAATCCTGAGATCAGTCAACTGAAAGGACAGAGATCCTTAAATCAGCTCCAGGAAACTGCTGGAGGTCCAGCCTTTGAGCCAAGCCTAGTTAAACTGAGCTCTGCAGGTTTTCCACTCCACGTTTATTCTCTGGAGAGCAGAGGTGCTGTTATCTCCATGGTCTTGTCCATAATTCCGTAGGGAAAATGTTATGTTTGAGGTTATACTCCTTCTTCTTCTTCTTCTTCTTCTTCTTCATATTATTATTGTCATTATTGTTATTGTTATTTTCATGTACAAATGCCATTTTTTATTCTGCCCATTTCATCCCCAGAAGCCAACTTTGACTGCTGGAGATGAATTTGCTGTTGAGAAAGGCTCCAAGCACCTCCATGGACAAATCCCCCTGGATGCATTCCCTTCTCCTACATCTTATGATGACTTCCCTTGATTTTTATTGTGGTTTTCTTACCTGATTTAATGTGTAAAATGTGAGGATTCGTTGATAACTTCTGGCAGATCTTTAGAGCTGGTGGACATGACCAACACGGGGACCTCAGCCTGAAGATGAGAAGGTCCGGAGGGGATGAAGATCCCCCTGCAGGGACATGGTGGAGCTGAGTTCCCTGGATCTGTTTGGCCTGGCAGGAGCCCAGGGTTGGTGGGAATGACTCCGGATATTTCTCCTGGCTGTTTTCCACGCACGGTTGTCAGTCTGTGAGGGCTTTGGGACCATCCTGTGTCTCGTGTGTCCCTGGGATGGGGCTGTGGAGCCAGGATGGGTGCATGGCGTGAGGGACTGAGGATTCTCCCAGGAATCCTTTTTTCCAGGAGCTCCACAGCACTAAACTCCTTTTATTTCCCTCCAACCTCCCTCCCCAGACCTCACATCTCCTCCCTCCTCGCCAAGCAGCCAAGAGAAGACCCAAAGTTTACATTTTTCAAGAGAGCACTAAAATCAACAATTTCCTGTGCTCTTCTTACCCAGAGACCCCTGCCAGGGAGTCAGGAAGATTTAGGGGTAGGAACTCCTGCCCATTCCCGCCTGCGTGGGCTGGGATCTGGGATAATGAGGTGTCCACGCTTTACCAAAGCTGGAGGAAGGTGTCAGATCCCTCTCGCACAGCTGGGCTGGAGTGAGGGTGTGAGGGAACTTTAAAGGCTCTGAGTGGAAAACAATAACAAACAGAAAGGGGAGGAAAACCAGGTTGTAAAGGAAAAGGGGAATGGAAAAGAAAAGGGGTGGGTGGGACCTGTGTGATGCTGAGCTCAGAGGCCTGGGGTTGTCTTCAGGGAATGCTGATGATTGTCCCGAAAAATTCCTCTTCCATGGGGGTTTTTAGAAGCTGAGCACTCCAGGGAGGGGTTTCCCTCAAGTCGTTCCGGAACCAAGCAGCTCCAAGGTGTGTGAATGAGGAGCACAGAAATCTGGGATTCATTTTTTCTCTCCAGAGATGTGAAAATGCTGCTCTGGGCACCCTGTGCCAGGGCCCCACCACCCTCCCAGTCAGGAATTCCTTCCCGATATCCCACCCAGCCCTGCCCTCTGNGGAGCAAAGAAAAACATTTATTAAGAAATATTATAACTCTAAATGACCCAGACACAGAGAAGGGATTTTTTTTTCTCTTTTTTTTTTTTTTTAATTTTGCTTGTTTTCCTTTCAGTTCTCTCCAGCTGGCCCAGAGACCCCTGGCAGCAGCTGGAAACCGAAGAGGTTTGGAGCCTGAGAGGCACATGAGCCCCAGACAGTTTGATTGCTCAAACATTTCTCAAAGATTAGCTGTGTCAAGGCAAGCACCAGGGAGGATAAATCACGTGGCTCGAGCTCAGCTCCATCCAGGCTGCTCCAGAGAAAGGCAGGCTCCAAAGGGGTGAGGAGATGGCAGCGAGCTGGAGCTGCAATATCACAGGGAAGAGCTTCCCATGGAGATGAGGAGTAAAATCCAGGCAGGCACTTGCCCCATCCATAAAAACCCTGGCTCAAGGCGTCACAGAGATGAGCCAGATGTTCCTCTGGTTCAAAAAAGGATGTTAAACCACCATTTTTACCCTAAAAAAACCAAGAGAGCATCCCTTCGAGGAGCCATCCATTTTGTGAGTGCTCTTTGCAGAACCCAGGGGTTAAAGTGAAGAGGAAAAAAAAAAACCCCGAGTCTGACGGTGATCCTGAGTCCCTCTGACTGTGCTGCTTGCTCCTCTCGTTTATTTTTAAATCCTGAGCTTGGAGCGGGGGGAAGCTCCTTGGAGCTGCTGCTCGTGCCCGGGGCCAGCTGGAGGGCTCAGGCCCCGTGTCCTGCTGCGGGCCCTGCCCCGGAGCGCCAGCGCTGGGTTGGCCACATCCTCAGGGATCCGTGAGGGATTCCCTGCTCCATTCCAGGCTGGCCGAGCGTTACAAACAATCCCAGGACATCCCGAGCTGGAGAAGATCCACAAGGATCATAAATCCAGCTCCAGGCCCTGCACAGACACCCCAGCAATCCCACCCTCGGCATCCCTGGCAGCAGGGTCCAAAGGCTCCCGGAGCTCTGGCAGCCTTGGGAATGTGAACATTCCCTGGGCAGTGCCCCAGCACCCTCTGAGACAAAAATCTTCCCCTAATCTCCATCCTAAACCTCCTCTGGCACAGCTGGCGAGCTGCTCCTTAAGGGGAAAACCATCACAAACTGGCTTGGATGAGCACCAGTAGAAAACCCCCCCAGGGCCAAGGGTTAAGGATCCACCCCAAGCATCCATCCACCTTTCCCAGCACGTTCCGAGCCCTCCGTTGCTGTGTTTGATGCACTTCGGTCTAATTAAGCACAGTTTAAATATAGCTCAGCTCTTCCTTTGCTCCTCCAGCCCCAGCCCGGGAGGTTTTTTCCAGGGCCTCATGTAAGAACGATCTGCTTTGCCTCGCTTTTATTTATAGCTGCTCTTTGCAACTGGCTGCTTCTCAGTCCCAACCAGAACCAGGAATTACCCTTAGGAAAGGGAAGAAAACACAGGGAGGGTGAGTTTAACCCGGTTGTTTCCCCAGCCAGCAGGGGCAGAGGCAGAGGATGGATCCTGGCATGGACATGGAGCATAATCCAGGACACCGTGCACTTATTTTCCAGCTCATTTTCTGCCCACGCCTCAACAGAGGTGAAAATTCTTCTAATTTCTCTAATTTTCCTAATTTTACTAATTTTTTAAATTTTTTTTTCCTTTTTTTTCCTGATTTTCCCAAGTCAGGAGCACTGATACACAGAAATGGGTCCACGAGGTTTGACCACGGGGGAAAGCAACGCTGGATTTTGTGCAAATGACTCTGAAAAGATCTTTTCCCACCTTCCGCTCACACCATTACTTAAAAACCAGTTTCTTTCTAAATATGAGCTGCTGCCTTTGGAGGAAAGATCAGTGAACCCAGGTGCAGAAGGGAGATAAAACAAGATTATTTTTCACACTGAAATGATCATTATTTCGGGGTTGGCATGAAAGAAAAGAATTGATTTGCCCAAATTCTGGGTCTTTGGGAACCTTGTGGTGAGGGTGTTCGCAGGGGGGCTCAAGACACGAATTCATTGCTGTTTTATTGATCTGCTCAATTAAAAAAACCCCAAATTATTTGCTTTAATCCTACAGCTGTGGCCAGATGTGCTGCAGAGAGGAAGGGGAAGTGGAAGAAGCTCTTCTTCCCCCAGCCAGAGGTTTGATTCCACACCCCGTGGGACATCCAGGGATTCTTTCCCTCACTGTCACCCCAAATCATCCCCTGAACAGCCCCATGTGCTTGATCCTAGAGTGTGACCCTCCAAAACCCCCAAATTCCTACTGGGACTTAATTTTCTGGGTGATGATATAAATAACTGGGTTATATCACCTGGTGTCCCAGATTAGCTAGAGACAATTCCAGCAGAAAATGAAGTTAAATAGCTAAAGGGTGCAGCTTTTCCTGGGATGGAATGTTGGGAAAAGCTGCCTCGTGGGAAGCAGGACATGCAGGAAAGGGAAGGACAGGATTTGGGTGGGAAAATGTGAATTAAACATGGAAGGATTCTCGGTGTTGTCCTGTGCAGGTGGAAGAGTTGGACTCGATCCCTGTGGGATCCAACCCCAATCCAGGATGTTTCAGGATTCTGTGATTCAAGGAGTACCTGAACAGCAAAATATGGAAAATAAAAATTCTTGTCTGCCTTGAGGACTCTCCGCTTACAAAGTGAGTGATTATCCCACCTTCTGGAAGTGTGGGGCAGCCTTTCCTTGGGAAACGTGGGATCATCACTCCCCAGGTCCTGCATCCCAGCACGCAGAGGCAGCTCGGCCAAAAAAATCCTTTCTGCTGTTTAAGATGCTGCAAAAATCAATGTTTTCCTTGTGTTCAGACAAAAACCTGCCAGAAGCAACTCAAAGGCAACATCTGTCATTTTAAACGGAGAATTATTTAGGCCTCAGAGCTGACCCGAATAGGCAGAGCCCAGATCTGTATTTGGGACAGGAGTTTTTTCAAGGCCAGGCTGGGATTCGGAGCTGGCCCTCGGGAGAAGCTCCAGTTAATTCCGAGGGCTCCTCCCGGCCCTGCTCGCACGTCATTCCCACGTTGGCTCCGCACAGATCTTTTCATCGAGGATGAAAAGAGAGCAAAGAGCTCTCTATTTACAGAGATGTTCGAAATGAGTGCTTTCACAGCTGCTGCAGAGACCTGCATTCCTCCAGGCTGGACATACAGGGCAGCAAAGCCTGGATCCATGGGCAGGATTCATGGAATATCATCCTGAGATCCATTCTTGAAATCCAGCTGAGGAATCTCCTGGGGAAACAGCACCAAACCCCATCAAAGCCACCCCGAGCCTGCCCTGGCCCAGCCCGAGGCCGTTCCCTCTGCTCCTGTCCCTGTGCCCTGGGAGCAGAGCCCAAATCCCCCCCGGCTGCCCCCTTCTGCCACGGAATTCCAGAGAGGGAAAAGATCCCTCTGGAGCCTCCTTTGCTCCAGGCCCAGCCCCTTTCCCGGCTCCCTCAGGAATTCCCCAGCCCCTTCCCAGCTCCGGGCCCTTCCCTGGACTCCTCCAGCCCCTCAAGGTCTCCCTTGCCGTGAGGGGAAAATCACAAAGTGGGAGACAATGTGCGCGGAGAGACA
>VYZQ01068487.1:0-20540 GCA_013400655.1 Mystacornis crossleyi
CAGCGTCAAACCACGACCTGTGGGATCCAGCTTCCAATGGCACAAATAAATTCCTTCCCAGTGCAGTCCCAGGAGTGGATTCAGGCAATGTAGAGCTCAGGACCCAACCCGCTTCTGTCTCTGCTCTCATTGTGGACTCCTACTCTCCCTATAGGATTTACCTGCCCTCCTCTTCTGTCTGGACAAGAAAGTTTTGAAAGAACTGAGAAAAAAACTCAATCTTTTTTGCACAAGAATCTGGGCTTATCAATAAATATTAATAAGGAAAAGCAACAGGAAAAAGAATAGCAAGAGGAAAATAATAAAAACAAAATTATGTTTCCAAACACTTGGAGCCTTCAGCTCTTTTTTTTTTTTTTTTTCCCCAGACACATTTCTAATCCTCCCACTGCCTCCCAAAGAGACCTTTGCTAACCTGTGGAAGTTTGATAGCTGGCCTCTTTTGTCCTGAATTTATCTTTATAGTAATCCCATTGCAGGTTTGAAAATTAATAACAGCACAATCCCTGTACCTTACCTGAGTGAATTTAATGTATTTTCACACTGTTCATCTTCAAATATCTGGACTGGTACTTTCCACTCTCCCTCAAGAGAAGATTTAAATCTCTCAGTCACATACTGGGAAGCAAGTTATAATTTTTAAGGCTTTGTTGTAAGACTGAGACCCTTGCTGGTCTAATTATATGTTAGGTAAAAACACAGGAGATGTTTATCTCTTACATCAGCTGCCTCGTAAAATCAGAAATCTAAAATAACCCTGTGGAAGCTGATAAGCCAAAAGGGAAAAAAAAAACAAAAACAAAGCCCTGATAACACAGACAAATAGGACAGACCCACATTAATGTGTGGATTTGGAAAGGATTGGTAAATACCGAGAGCAAGGAGCCACTTTTAGATATCTCTGAACTTGTTCCCTTTAAATTGAGTCACACTCACAATGTTTGCAATGTATGGATCATTCCTGAAGTTTCTTAAATGTGACAAAAGTATAAATCACCTGGAATCCACATTTCAGGCACTGTATTATTTAGTGTGTGTCAGCTGATCCTTTTAGCCTCTTTAAGCTATCAAAATGGAAGGCTGAAAATATCAGGGTCTGCTAATTAACATCTTAATGTGATTGATGTCTTATTTTGATTACTTCAATTTTACAGCATTTAATTTTAGACTGTGCACAGGTCTCTCATGTCAGCAGCTCTATCATTTATACAAAGAGTGAAGCTCTTTTTTACAGCAATTTTTAGTAAAGAAATTTACTCTGACCCAGTAAAAACATGCAGAGTGCTGCAACTGGGTTCTTAAAGCATTTTTGTTTTCAAGATGACTTTAAAATAAGAAATCCTAATGAATGGAGCAGCCACCATCTTCACGGATATCATTCATCTTCCCAAGGAACAGTCTTTACAACCAGAGTAGAACTGCCACGAGGAACAGCTAAGAAAAATAAAAATATTCAAAATATGTGGAGTTTCTAATGAGGAAAATTTCAGAGGTGCACGAATATTTAAAAAACCTCTCTCTGTGTTCCTATATCAGTAAAGAATGTATGTTTTTGTGATAGTGGAACTGGACTGTGTTAAATCATGCAATTTTAGTATTTAGGAGTCCATGAAATTTAGGATTTAGGAGATGGACAGAGCACACTCCTCATGGCCATTCACACAGCACAGCAGGGCAGAGGTGGGGATTTTTGGCCAGGACATCGGAGACCTTGTAAAGGTCTGCTGAAAATGCAGGTTTGAACCAAAGTAATTTAGGTGTATCATGAGTGGGTGCCTTTGATGGGCTGTGTCTGGAAAGAGGCTTAAAATCACAGAATCAAATCAGTTCTGGCTGGGGACAGAGTTGAGGTTTTTATCTGTAATGATTTTGTGGAAACTTTTTCCAGGTATTGGGCAGTGTTAAGACATTATCTATTTTCCAGGCTGGATTCATATCAGGATCAGAAGGAAGTGATAAAGCGTGGATAAAGCATTCCTCTGTAGCCCAAATTTCTTGGAAATACGACTGAGTGCTGCAGCCCAGTTTTCTTCCCAGTGAGATCAGGCCAGGCTGTGGAAGAGGGGACGCTCCTTCCCAACTCCGAAAATCAAAACCAGACTGGCAGATCCCTGAACCCACAACTCCCTGGTCCTTCCATTCCCTCCTGGTCTGGCTTAGAAATAATAACAATAAAATTAAGACATCCTGAGAGGCAGCGTGGGATAAATCCAAGTTGTTATTTTACACTGCAGGGGTAGCTGGGAGATGAGCCCGAAGCCCTGGGAGCCATCCAGGGTTAGGAAAGCCCTACCTGAACCCTGATTTAACTGGCAAAGCAGCCCTTTGACTTATGTGGGTATGGATTGAATTCCCAAAAGAGGGAAGTCTTGATGTCCTGCAAAAGGCCTGTGTTCAGAGCCATAAAGAGAACAAGGCTGGGGTCATCTCTATCCCCAAATCCCCAAACTCAGCCACGCAGTGCACTTTTCCTGGCAGGGCTAAATAAAGCCCCTCAGCACGTGGGCAAACACTGAGCTCCAAACCCTGGGGCTGTGCTTGGAATGCTGTTTGCTTCATGGATCTCTCCCCAAGCTCTTGAAATGCCCCGTACAGCTCCCTGTTGCCTTCCCCCAGCCTGTTCCTACCTGCAGCCCCCGAGGAGCAGCTGGCACGGGGCTCTGCTCAGCAGATGGCTGGCACAGGGCTGGCGTGCAGTCACTGGGCTCTGGCACGAGGCAGGGATGAAGGAGAAAAAACCCTCCCCACAGCCGATGGATGTAAAAAAATCCAGGCTGGTCCATCCTGGTGGGGTTGTTATCTTCAAGGAGCGCGGTTTTGAGCTTGGTGCGTTGTCAGAAGCCAGCTGGGTCTGTGGGGATTAGAAACTGTCTGATATCAGGGTTATAGGGGTCTGATATCAGGGTTATTAGGGTCTGATATCAGAGTTATTAGGATTAATGGAGGGATACTGGCTTTGTTTTAACCACAGGGATTCCTCTGGCTCTTGCTTCAGGCAGCAGGTAGAGAGCTGAATTTATGCTCCAGGGGGACTTTTCCATCGCATTTATTTCCTTAGGAGAGAGAAATTGTGGCTGTCCCATCCCTGGAAGTGTCCAAGGCCGGCTTGAACGGGGCTTGGAGTAACCTGAGGCAGTGGAAGGTGTCCCTGCCCATGGCAGCGAGGTGGAAATAGATGATTTTTAAGCTCTCTTCCAACCCAAACCATTCTGAGATCTCCATTAATACAGAGAGATCAGTTTTTAATCATCCCAAACAATGTTCAGGGGAAACAAGAAACAGTAGTGGAATATTAGGCTTGATTTCAGCAAATGTTCCTCTAATCAGAGCCTTGTTAGGCTGTGGGGTTTGGATGCTGGGATATTTCAAAAAGCAACATTTAGTGTGTGGTCTGGGTACATTTATATGGGCTCTAAATAATAGGAAAAAGGGAAGAATCTGCAGGAATGAGCTCCTGGAAGAGCAAACTAAGCTCAGGACACTGTTTATGAAGCTTTAGAGTAATGAAAAGGGAGGGTAGAAATAGGAATTTAACTGAATTTGATCTTGTGTTCTGCGATATTTGCAGTTTTTCAGACCTTTTTTCACTGCTCCTTGTATGTCCCTGCAGGATGGCTGGAAAAGCGGGAATGCCGTGGGAATCACGTGTCCCCACTAGGGAAAGTAAACAAAAATATCTTCAAAGCAAAGCCCGAACCCAAGCCAGTGCTGACTGCAGATTATTTAGCTAATTAAGGGGTCAGCAGAAGTTCAAAAAGCTGAGTTTAGCCATGGAATCCCAGAATCCTGAAGGGCTGGAGAGACCTCCTAGATCATCGAGCCCAACCTTTTCCAACATCCACTAAACAGCTACTGGATTTTGGGAGCCTTCCAGGGCTGGGGCCTCCAGCCCTGCCCTGGGAGCCTGTTCCAGTTCCTGACCACTCTCAGCTAGCACCCAGGAAGTGCTGCCCTCTGTGGGAAGCATGGAAAAAGCCTCACCTAGCAGCTGGAAGAGGAGCCTTCCTTATACGTCTCATTTTCAGTGTGTGCTCCATCAAAGGCTGCACATTTAATGACTTTTCTTTTGCCTGCTCAGGATATGTATCTGTTGAAACCCTCTCCCAGGATCCCCAGCTTTAGTAAATCCCCCATCACCAGCTGGAATGGTCCTTTCCCCAAACAGTCTTCCTTGCTTATGCACCTCAATTTCTTCTCCCAGTCTGCTGCTTCATCTTGAGCTAAAAATAGTGAGGGAAAAAAAAAAAAAACAAACCCAGAGTTTTAGTGAAAAAAAGCAAACCTCAATTAATTTCCGTATCTTTTAGTAAAGAGTTTTTTTTCCTTGAGGCATGGCCCACAAATATCTGTAAATCTCAAACTGCGTCTTGGCTCAAAACAGATTTTGTAAGTCAAACTCTACAAATGAGTAATTAAAACGTGGCCCCGTCTTGAGGAATTTCTTTATTTTTTTACAGTTAAACATTTCTAAAGCATTGGGCTCCTCTCTGCACTTCCAAACAATCTACAACAAAGGCAGCAAGGGGGAAAAATCACCTTTTTACCTGCAAGAAGCACCTGATGAGCAGTGAAGTTGTCAAAGTAAGCCCATATTACTCATAGTGTAGACCTGTAGTGGGAGAAAGGTTGGAAAATCCCTTGAAAATGGGGTTTTAGGCTCTGCTTGAGTTATTCAGACCACTGGAAGATGTTCTCTATCCACACCTCCTTGCCAACACTTCACTATGTCCCCACGGGGCCACTTGTTCCTTGTGATTCTTTCCAAGGGACAGAGGGTGATGCCTTGAGTGGCCACCCAGGAACAGAGACCAGACAGGAGTAAGGGAGTAAAGGCAGGGATTTATTTGAAAGGCCTTCAAAGGTACCACCCTGGGGAGCCAGAGGCTGCTCCCAAAATGGACCCCGAGATGGACAACGAGTCACGAGTTCTTCACACTTCTATAGGTTTGGTCCATTTGCATATCAGCATAAATTTGCCAATTAAATATTCAGCTAATGATGTAATTTCTGAAATTTCTCCACCTCTCCCCTGGCCCTAGTTTCCACCTTTAGGCCTAGGACAGCCTGAGTGTCCTTGAACAGCTCAGAGAGGCTTTGTTGTGTCTGTCTGGCCTAAGAGAGCAGCTCACGAGTTACAAGGAACTGCAGAGTCACACACTGGGCAATACAGGATTTGAAAAATATAAAAGTTAAAACCTAAGGCATCAAGGGGACAGAAGGGATGAGTCTTGCTCTGCTGTGGGATCCCTTGGGGGATTATTTTATCACTGCCTTCGTGACATTGCTCTGAAAGCCTCCAGGGACACCGGAGGACATTTGGGGACAGTGCTGTCCACGCCCTGGGGCTGCGGGGGAATCCCAAGGTCTGGCAGCTCTGGGGAAAATAAAGCTCTGCAGCTTTTCCCTCTGCCTAGGTGTCTCTTCTAGCAGTATAATCAGCTAAAACTTTGGGAATAAGGGGAAACCCCATTACCCTTAAAAATCTTGACAAAAAACCACCCTCGGCCAGGCCAGGTTTTCATAGAGTACTAAAATATCCTGAGTTGGAAGGGACCCACAAGGATCCCCAAAGTCCAGCCCCTGGAATTCTTTTCTGGTGAAAGGTTCACCAACACAATTCACACCTCCAGAGCTTCTGCCACGTGCCCAGGCTGTGCCAAAAATCCCAGTGGAGTTGGGAAAATCTGGGCTTACCCTGGGCTGCCCTCAGGCTGGCTGTGGAGACCAGTGACACCAGGTCCCAGCTGGGTGACAGGACCTGCAGAGTTGCTAAAAACAGAAAATCCATCTTCCTATAATGGGAATCTACGAACTGGAAACCCTGAAAAATGGCAGAATCCCCACATCCAGCCTTTTCCCCAGACACAACACCTCTAAAACCACACACGAGCCACGAGATTAAACAGGAATAATAAATGTAGCAGCACAATTGGGGCACAACTAACTCCAAATCAGCAGAGCAGCACAAATGCAGCAGAGAGAGGTCAGAGCAGCAGCTGCTTTGGTGATCTTGCATATTTGGAGAGGCAGGTAGAGCAGTTTGTTACCCTGGAGCCGCTCGAGCAGGCACAGAACGCGGATTTCCAATAAACGGAGACCTTCTGCTGGAGCTTATGTTGCTTTCTCCCCGCTGCTGTTCTGGGATTTATCTGGAGTTCACAGGCTGGCTAAAGTGGCCACTAATCTTCCTGCAGCACACTGAGAGCATTCGCAGCAGTGCAGCTGCTGGAGATGTTCCCAGCCAGGCACAAGAGGGATTTGGGGGGGATTTTTCTGTACCAACAGGTGAAAGAAGATTTCTTCCCATCTGAAAATGCTGGGGAACAAATTTTGGCCTCACTTCAAGTGTGTCTCCTCACAGCAATCGAGCACAAACTTGAATTTCCAGTTTGCTCCTGCTGCTAACGTTCCTACGCTGTCAGGAAAGGATTTTGTGTGTGAAGGGAAATGCGGTGAGAAACCACACGCCTGGAGAAAACCCCACATACAATAAAAATATATGAGAAAAGCACCAAACAGAGGGAGAAAGGCTTTCTCAGAACCCCCTGGGGGAGGCAGGATTAACTGGGTGTTTTGCTGTGTGTTAGGGTGCTTCATTTACTGCTGCTGAGGATCCCCAGTTCGGTTTGTGGGCTGCACTCCAGAAAAAGAGAGGGAAGAAGATTCCGGATCAGGCATCCCATGTGCTGGGCTGCTGATGAACTTACCTGTACCCTTCCCTGTGCTTCCAGTCAGGATCTGCCTGTTGGCTGGGGGTTTATGGCTGGGTAGAAGATTTTGCTCTAAGATGCAGTTTCCTGTAGCTGGGTGCTTCTTGCGCAGCTCCTGGCACGGGGACTTCTTCACCTGCCACTGCCCCTGGGAAAGAAAAGCAATAATTAGTAAAGGAGTGAACCACGCGGGAAGTTAATGGGACATTAATTCCCATCAGTGAAGCAAAACAGGGGGTTTTGCCCCAAATCTGCGAGTGCAGAACGGGGAGAAAGCCTCTCGGAGCAGCTGGCAGAGCTGCACCTGCTGAGCTGCTCCTGAAGCGTTACAGAGCCATGGAGCCACCAAGGCTGGAAAAAAGCTCTGAGATTGAGTCCAGCCCTTGATGTTCATCCCTACCCCATGTCCCAGTGCCACATCCACACCCCTCTGGACACTCTGGTCCAGGGATGGGGATCCACCACAGTCCTGGGCAGCTGTGCCAGTGTCCGACCACCCTTTCCATGAGGAAATTTTTCACAATCGTCACAAAACCCCAAATCCCACAACCACAGTCCAAGAGAGAGAAACCCAGCAGGTGTCAGGGGAATGGGCAGAGGGAAGTTTCTTTTTCCAGTCCACTTCTGGCTGTAAACCTAAGGACAAGGTGTGTGCAGCCACCCAGGGTCCCTCAGGTGCCGCCAAGAGCAGCAGAAATCAGATGTGCTGAAAGAATTCTCCTTTCTTCATCCCAGCTTCCCACAGTCCAGCATTCAATGCAGGCCTGTCTAGATTTAGCAACAGAAAATTAGACATAATGTAATTAACCCAGAATATTCTTCATTTTTCTACTGCAAATGGTAATAACAGCAAATTATGGTAAATAATTATGGGCTGCTTACAGCGTTTCTGTAGATAAGACAATGCACTTTTTCTTTTGGTAAGATTTTAGAACTGTACAGACTTTATAGCTGGAGAGGTAAATTACCTTTCCCGTGGTTTCAACATAATGGGCTGTGCAGATAAAGGACTTTTGTGGGAATGTGAACGCTTCCAGATGTTTCCCGTATTTTCCTCATTGATTTAAACATAATCTTCACATGACTGTGCACAGGGAGTTCACGCAAGTTATGCATAAAAGGCACTAATGCACGGAGGCAGGGATTTGGAAGAAGAAAATGTGGAATTTTATGCCAGTTTTAAATGCAAATGATGGTTTGATTGACTGTATCTAGCCAGAAATGCTGCTAGGTGTGAAACTTTGTGTTATTTCTGATATCGTGCCTGGAGAACTCAAATCTATAAAACTAATAAACTGATTGAAATGGTGCCAGTTTCAGTAGATGCACTCCAAAGTGAGGCTGGGGGTACTTTTTGCCCAGTTTTAAGATTCTAAAGTTTACTGAATCATTTGCCTGGATTCCAGGGTTTACTAAAAGACTGTAAAGATATTTTTTGGGACAAAATCAAAAATTTAATCCAAACCCATGCACCAAAAATATAGAGACTCCCTGAAAACACAAATGTGTTTGGTCTGAGAGTGTGTTAATAGACAATTTCTTTAGTCCATGGATATTTGCATTGAAGGATTAAAAAAACCAATTAATAGAATACTATTTCCCTTTTTTATTGCTAAAAATGCAAGCAATAAATCCTTACACCAGAGCAGAACGCTTTGGAGGAGGGGTATTTCCAGGAATAATACCAGCACCAGCCCTAGGCTGAGCCCAGTCTGCAGGAACGTGATGTGGAAATGCTTTTGAGACCAGGCAGCTTCAAAGAGGAGCCATTTTTAGATATAATTACCACAAGGATATCCAGAATTTAGAAGGCTGTGCCTGTACCTGGTGTTTTACTGAAGAATCAAAAATGTACGAAGAATAGCTATTATTTCCACAATTAACCTGGATCAAGGTAAAACTTGTAATTTTTTGAGCTCTTGCAGGTGCACGTGGGTGGGTGGGTGGTACCAGAACCCTTTTAGACCCAGGATTCCCTTTAAGCACACCCTCAAATCCGAGAGCTCTCCAAGTGTGATTAGACCAAGTGTGTGTGCAGCTGAGAGGGGCCTGCGCTTGGTGAGGTGTGGAACGTTACAGAATCATGGAATTACTCAGGTTGGGAAAGTTCTCAAAGGCCGTGGAGCCCAAGCTGTGCCCCAGCCCCACCTTGTCCCCAGCCCGGAGCACTGGGTGCCACCTCCAGCCCTTCCTTGGGCACCTCCAGGGATGGGCACTGCAAAACTCCCTGGGCAGTTCCAGTGTCTGACCACCCTTTCCTTGGGGAAATTCCTGCTGGTGTCCAACCCGAGCCTGCCCTGGCCCAGCCCGAGGCCGTTCCCTCTGCTCCTGTCCCTGTTCCCTGGGAGCAGATCCCAAATCCTCCCCAGCTGCCCCCTTCTGTCAGGGACTTGTGCAGAGCCACAGGGTCCCTCCCGAGAGCTTTTATGTTCCACAGAACTTGAAGCAGACAAACTTCAGGTTGGTATTTGAAGACTGTTTGGTTAAACACACCTTTCCCATCCATGCTGAATGGATTATCTGCAAAACACTCATAAAAACATAGCAGGAATAAAGAATATAGGCTTCAGTGAAAGTTGGTAGCAAATCCCTTCTGATTTTAGATAGGAAAACCATCCTGAAATTAGATAATTTCATAAAAAATCAAAGGAACACCATTCTGTTAAACTGGGCATTTACCAGTTGACAGAAAGCACTGCAACGTGATTTGAAAGTTCATAACAAACTTTGCAAATTGTTTGAAATGAGCTGTGAATTAGCCTGTGATATAAAATGCAGCCTTTGCCAACATTTACTTGAAATATTCTAGTCTTAATTAAAGTTTCCAGAAGCACTGAGGGGGTGTTGTGGAGAGCAGGGGGAGCCGGGGCTGGGGGCTGGCTCCAGGATTTATGATCCCCAAACCCAGCTCTTCTTACATCCCAATCGTCCTTCCTGAGGGTGTTGGGCTGGCTCTGACCCCGCTCCCAGCAGCACCCTCACCCGACACCACCAATTCCAGCAGGTTTCAGACCTGACAGGAGAACCTTCAAGGAGGGGTTTTACTTCTAAATCAGTTTTGAGAAAGGTTTGAGAGAATCCTGGCAATTATTTTCAACCATAGGGGTTAAGGGTTGGACTCAGTGGTCCCACAGCTCTTTTCCAGCCTCAATGATCTATGATTTTATATCCACGAGAAATTTCAATAGCTCCTTGTGAATATCTCTGCTGATCTGAGGACAACAGAGTGACGTTTCTGCTTTAAAACAACCAAAACTCTGTGTTTTGAGGGGGTTCACTGAGCACAAACAGAGATTTGCAAGCAGAACAAGAAGATGTGCAGGGGTTTGACCAGCTGATCTCCTGGTGGGCTCCAGCCACGAGCCAAGAGGATATTGGCAAACACTGCCCAGTACAAAACAGAGTCATAATCTTTATAAGAATGTCCATACACTTCTGAACCTGTGGGGTCTGGGAAACCACAAAGTGATTGTGAATACAGAGCTCCCAGGTTAATAGCTGGGAATCAAATGCATTAGGAAGTCCGACCGGAAGACGCCGATAAGAAATCGTCTCTGTTCCTCTGGAAACAGCAATACTTAAGATAAAAGTGGAGCACATTTTAGAGGGGAGATGAATCTAACTTCCAAATCAAACATGAAGTGAATATTGAAAAGAAGAGCAGGGAAACCAGTTTTGATTGTCTTCCTGAGTTCAATACCTGAACTTTAAAAATAATTTGTTTCTTTTGTTTGTGTTGGTGGCTCCGCAGCAAAATAAAAACTCAGGATTTCCAGGCTGTTCATAGTCTGCATAATTTTTTATATTTTATTTGCTGTTGTGGGATTGCTGGTTTTTTTTTTTTTTCCCCTTTAGGCAATGCTCTCTGTTTCAACATTACTGACGTAAAGCAGAGCTTATCTGACATAAAACCTGCACAGTAGTTCCAGAACATGAGGAGGCCTGTCATGGAGTGTCCTTCAGCCTCATCCACAGGTGAAAAAGGAACGAGGCAGGACAGCAGTGACGTCCCAGGTGTGTCACAAAAGGACACCAGCCAGGGACAACCCAGCCCCTGTTTTTCCCTGCCTGGGTTTGACACCTCTCTGCCATGGTCTGTGCTCCTCTTTTATCATCCCAATGACCCCATCCAGGTTTTAGCAGCTTCTCCTTACACAAATAAACTCCACGGCAACAACCACACAGGAATTTCCTTTCCCTCTTTCTGATTTACAGGCAAAATATGATTTGTGGGATTGATGCGAAATGTGCATCAATCATGCCCAAAATATTGCAGAGGAATGGGAAACAAATTCCTGAATTCTTGGTCTTTGTCTTGATCACAGATAACTTTATGTGGTAGAAAAAAAGCATCCTTCACGTCACTCATCCAAGTTCTACAAAAGCCAAGAAAATATTGAAACCCAGTGTCTTCAGTAAATTGCTGTTAAAATCATCTGGCCTTTATGGTGGAAAGCTGTCAACATCTTCACGTAAAAGAGAATTTCATGGTATCACTGAATTCATTTGGAAGATGTGACTCTGATTTCTCAGCAGTGATTTATTGTTTTTTCTTCCATGGTGGCACTGGGACATTATTCCTGCAGAAATAGGACTGAAGAGGACACTTTTTATTTGTCCATAGCGCAGGTATTTTCTATCTCTCCTTTATTAGCTGGTTAATAATTGTTGTCTCATGTTGGGGAAGATGGAACAGGAAAACCTTATAAATATGACTGCTTAGATTTTAAGAATATGAAACATGTAGGTGGAATAGAATTGAAAGCAAGTTCCGATGTGTGAGATGCCAAGCCATTGGTTACTGGACAACTGGAAAAGACAATGGCCTGGCTGGCTGAAGGAAATCCCCTTTGATTAAACAATGCCCTTCTCCTTACCAAGGGTCCAAGGGTCAGAGCAGACCCCACTAGCTTGGAAGGAGGGGTTCAAAGAGTAACTTCTAGGGTTTAAAATATAACACAGTAGGGTAATGTAATGATTCTTATTGGCTGTATGTAAATGCTATAGGATTTGTATCTTGTACTAGATTGGTTAGTGTAAATTAGAATATTCAGTATAGAAGAAGATTTAATGTATTGTAACGGGAACTTGGCTCTCTTAACTTCGTCCTCTTAGCTCTTTCAGCTCAGCTCTCTCAGATTCTTCTATCTCAGCTTTCCTTCTCTCTCTGGGGCCTGCTCTGAGCTGTGGCTGNTGGCCAGAGCTGAGGTGGTGCATGCACAGGTAGAAGCAGGTCAGACAGGAGGAGGGCTGTGGTTTGAGGGATTTAGAACTTAAATTGTTTTTAGGACTAAAATAACCTAGTTCAGGAAGTGTCTTGGCTGAGATGAACTTTCTTTCTCCCCTCATGCCTCATTTCTGATGAAATGAAGTTGGAATTGTAGAAGCCCTTTGAAAGCTCAGCTGTTTGCGACAGGCGAGGCCCCCATTTCATTTCCAATTGTTGACCATCAAATTAAGTGAGATTAGACGGGTTCTGAGTGGGATGAAATGGTTTTCCATCCAATCTCTTCTCACGTTTCCTTCATTCAAAGCTTAGCTGCACTGGACATGCCCATATTTTATCTACATCTCTCTATATCTCAATCACCTGGCTTTTAGAGCTGACTTTATTTTTCATATTCTTTTCTCGGTAACACTCGTGGGTCCATTAGGGTGTCTAATTCCCTTTGGCCAGGAAAAGCGAGCTGTGCTCCCGTTTCCATCCCACACACACTGACAGCAACACTCAGCTCACACCCATCCCACAGCTTGACCCGGCAGCTGCTGGGGAAGTTCTGTTTGATTGCAATAGAAGCAGTTGTGAAAGATCAGAGTAGCATTCAACTGCTTGAAAAGCATCACGACCTTGTTTTCTAGCTGGCAAAGGAGAAGTAAACATGAGCTTTCTCTAATGAGAATACAAGATAACGACTTATTAAAAGATATGTGCCCACCATCCCGCCCATAACCTGATTTACTTCTGCCTGATGGCTATTTAAGATTCATTTATTGCTTCTCTTAACTTTTTTCTAAGGAAAAAGCCTCAAGATCAAGATGTGCAGTCAGATTGGGCTACTGAGGCAAAGCATGAAATTGCAAAGTTGGAAGGATCTGGGCTGGGCACGGTAAGACTCACTTGAAGGTACTTGGCCACTGTCAGGAAAGCAAAAATTAATCGGTAAGAGGACGACAAGCACAGGGACGGTCATCTGCTGCCTCTCCAGCAGCTCTGGCTCCATGTCACACAACTGTGGGACCTGGAGAATGGATCCTTATCACTGGTGCTCCCCCCTGGAGAAGAAGAATGATATCAGTGAACCCTCGGGGTGGCGGGAGGTCAGGGCTGCAGTGCCAGCAGCCTTTTTCCAAGGACAGCCTCCAGCGGGGCTCTCCCATCAGCCTGCCTTCCCCAGGAGCTGTTTCCAGCCTTTGCCAAGCCACATAAATCAGCGACTACCACATGAACAGATCAGCATTTCTCAGCTTTCCTCCACAGGAAGAGACACCACCTCTAGGAACGTCTCCAGAGAGACAGAATTCCTCCTTCTCATCAACAACAGCTCTGCCAAAGCCTCACTTCTCACCACCATCTTTTAAGACAGGGCTTGAAAAAGCATTTTCCCAGAGTCAGATTTATGGTCAGTCATGGCTGCTGCAATAAGAGACATCTATGAAATTGTTATCATACAGATTTTGGTAATATTATGCCCATTTTTGGCTTGTGACCTATATTTCACCAACGTATGCAATGTGACACATGCCAACAGAAATTAGCCATGTTATTATGAACAGATAAAGAACGTGACACACACCATTAACACATGTCAAAAACCATTGCAATCCTCCTCCATTAAAGCTGCCAAAGCACTTCCAAAACCAGGGCACCCAGACCCTTTAAAAATATGGAGTTTGGCTGGTGCACCTTTAATTTTGTCTCATGAAGGCTCCTGGCTAAATCCCGTGCCGTTATTCCATATTCCTGGTTTGCTGCCATAACAGGGAGTCTTTCCTGTAATACGTGGTCAGAGAAGTGGCAGCAGAGGAGCATGTTCCTGGTAGCACTTGGCACATGCCGCTGGGATTTATGGAGATCAGGATGCAAAATGAGCTGATAATGCAATGCAAAGTACCTCCCAGCCCTAAATCTGAAGCAGAAAATGTAGCAGTCTTGTTTTCCCTTTCACTGATTCTTTCGAGAAGTCTCTAATTTTGTTTTTCTTCCCCAGAAAAGCAGGTGATCCATTTCTCACTTTCTCTCTTCTCGCTACAAAGTAATTAATTAAAATTAAATTCGTGGAAGTGTTAAAGGGGTTGCAGCAACAACATGTGTTAATATCTCCGGTGCTATCAGAGTCATCTCCACTTTAAAGAGGCTCTTTGTTACTAGGAAAAAGTGGATAAAAAGCACTTTCAAGCCAAAGCAGTTTGTTTGGAAAGGGCTTTGTTATCTGGGTGTTAGAGAAACCGCCTTAATGATCACTCAAACACGGGTTTATCAAAGAATAATGGTGTGTATATATCTGTATATTGTTATTAGGAGAATAATAACGCCTTGAGGGTCCCAGGAGGGGACGTCTGAGCCCGCACGGCCAGGCAGGGAACACGGGGGACAGGGGACAAGCCGAGCACTGCGCAGTTTGGCACTCGGACTCGCTGAGGATGTGTTTTGACACCCTTATTCTGCCCTGTCCTCTCCCATTTTTCACCTTCAAAAAATCCCTTTTTCGGACTGGGGAAGTTATTTTTGCTCTTTCCGAATTCCGGGGAGGGAAACGCGAGGTTGCAAAGCTCCTCGAGGTCGCCGGTTTCGGAAAATCAGCGGCATCCCGGGGCAGGGGAGTTCCTGGAATCCCCTGGGATGCGGAGGAAGGGGTCACGGCCGGGGTCTTTGTGCGGAAGGTGGCAGAACGAATGAGCATCTGTCGTGTCGCGCTGCCGGGCCGCGGGGAGAGGAATCTTAAAAGCTTTGTCAGCGTCGATTTGCTTCCAGCCTCGCCCGCTGCCGAGGCAGGGGTGGCCTCGGAGCCGTCCTGCCGAGCTCCCGATGCCGAGATCTCATGCTCTATTTACCCCCGGTGACTGCCAGGCTTTGATTCATTAGCGCGGACAAACTGATTTCCCGCCCGACCCGCGGAGCCGCATTTTCTGCACACACGCTAAAAACACATCCTAGAAAGCCTCTGAAATGAAAAATGCTCGCGTCGCACTCGCTCGCTGGAAAAGTCTTATTCTCTCCTGGCACACTGATCTTTCTCCCACTGCTTCTGTTCCCTCGTTAGCATCCCTGTCTGCCCGCGTTGTGCCACGAGGTGTGGAACGCAGGCAGGACGTGCCTGTCAGCGTGGCAGGCTGGAAAAGCTGTGATTAAAAATTATGTTGCTCATTAGTCACTGCAAATCAAGCCGAGAACAATGCTCTCTCTGGCCACTTTGTAAACAAACACCCTGTTCAACCTGGGTTCTCTTTAAGGGAGAGAGGAGGAGAGCAGCTCATAAATAAATAACTCCCTAATTCTGCAGGAGACACAGGCTCAGGGCAGCTTACTGGGTGAATAAATATTCCATAATTTCATTTTCTACAAAATTGCCTCCTACAAATTTGGGTTTCAGATACCCCCAATGCCAATAATGGTGCATAAATATTTGATGCAGGCGGGAGCAGTGCATGCGTGTGTGTCTGGGTGTGATCTATGCCTGTTCTCATGTGGACAGAGAATTATCATTGAAAGTAACAAATTAGCACCCTGAGAATACTGTCAAAAACATCACACGAGAGAAAAAAAAAAACCCCTCAACCTCAAGACAGATGAATGTTCTTCTTCCATCCGTGAGTTCCCAGTGTGGAAAAGTGTCAGTGTTACAAGAAAAGGCATTTCCAGTATAATTCCTGCATATTTTCTACTCCACAAACACCACTTCAGTTCTCTTGGGCACCTGCAGGTTTAGGAAGGGCTTTGAATCAGTCCCAGAATTCCCTCACGTGTGTGAATTAACATTCCTGGCCACGGAGCAGGCTGAGCTCAGACACCAGCCCGTGCCTCAGAAAAGAACATTTCCTCAGACTTCCAGCAGAGTTCAAACGAGCAGCTGGTGGCACAGCACCACGGACAGTCCTGCCCTGAACTCCCTGGAAAATAGCTGGTTGTCAGGGAACAGCAAGCACTGGTTCCGTCCGATGTTGTGTTTATGAGGTGCTGGAGGGATTGAGCGAGTGGCACGGAGGCAAGGCTCAGTCCCCACCCTGTCACCTCCTCTGTGAGCAGATCTGGACCCTGCCAAGGGACCCCTGAACTCACAGTGCGGCCGCTTTCCCGTTGGAAAAACGGCGCTGGGTCTGGTTCAGAGCACAGGAATCACCAAGCGGCCGATCTCCCCCATGTCCTGTCCTCTCTGTGATGGAGAACAGAACAAAACCCGGGGAAATGCACTGCCAGGGTCTTCAGCCAACAGGAGAACGTGCTCCCATGGAAATATCCCTCCTTCCTGCTGGGAAGTCGAGATTGTTAGCGGCAAGAAGCAGGACAGTTCATACTCCAGGAATTTTCCTATTTCAGTTGTTCCCAGCCCCATGGAGAACATTGTCACACCCTTGACTGGATGTTCTGGATGGATTTAGTGACAGGGACAGAGGGATGGTGACATGGGACCGAAGGAAAGGGGACACAGCTCCAGCCTGAGCACTAGGAGAATATTAATTTCCTTTCTTGTGTCCTGATTTTTAGGAGCAGTAAGGGCTCTGTGATCTGTAAACTATGAGTGCTGCGTGATAAAGGTGGAAAGGACCTTAAAGACCATCTAGTTCTAACTTCCAACAGACTTCTCAAACTCTTTCCAAACTTACTGGTCAAACAAACAAAAATTCAGCCTTTTCCTACCAAATTAAGTTCTTTAAATCCTCTGCAAATCTGAAGTAGCTCAAATTACAAAAGAGAATTTACACAGCTTCTTGAAAATATTTCTTGGACTGACTTGTAATGTTTTTGCCATTTTCATTATTTGCATATCACAAATGGTTAATGTAATCTAAAACAAAACAAAATAAAACAAAACAAAACAAAAAGGCAAAAAGAAACCCCAAAAAACTGGAAATGTATTGAACACATACAGGCCATAATGCAATTTCAGAAAATTAAGGCTGCACTACTGAGTATGAAATCAAGGTAATCTGAAATTCAGCTTTTTTCCTACAAAGTGGCCCAGTTCTTCCAAATTCGAAAATTTGGAAGCTTTATATTCAATCATTTAGATAATTAATAAAAATATTGAATATTACTTCTACAAAATCCCACTTGATGTATCCTTTCCCTTTTTATAAGGAAACATGGATTCTTTGATTGTCTAATGAGTTTTGCAGCCAGTTCTTGCATCATCAGATAATTCTTGTTAAAAACTTAAGAAATATCAAATTATTAAATTATAGGAAAGTTCAAGAAAGGGGAAAATTGTAGCAAATAGAAGTTTGCAGTATTTTTCCTGGTCCTGATTCCTCAAGGAGCCATTCCTCTGCTGAATTATATCTCAAAATGATTGCTTGGGTGCTTTAAGTCCATATTGAAATAATTTTAGAGATTAACCCAGCATTAAAATATGAGTATTTTGAGAACATTGCCTAAAATCCAGGGTAAAATACTCCGTGAAAATATTACAAATAGTAAGGACTGCAAAGCAGTGATTTCAATAGCGATAAGTGATGTTAAATACAGCAGCAAACCTTTCTTCATCAGCTCTATTCTCCTGGTGCTGAAGTGAGGAATGTTTTATTTTGAGGACAAAACTCCACTGCTTCCCTAAACAGCAGTGGGTGAGAGATGAGCCGGGGGTGCTGATAAGCTCCTCATTAAAACAAATGTATTGATGATAGTATTGTCTGTAAAGACGGCCTAATGTATAGACAGCTGGATGATATATAATTTAAACAGTTCTCACTTCACAAACCTGACAACTGAACAAACATAATTGATTCGTGCATTGCAATATTCATTCCATTAGTCAGAATATACATCCAAAATTGAAGGTGCCAATCAAATAAAATGAATGCGTGTTTTCATAGAGCGCTGCGATGCCTTTTATTAAACCCAGGAAAAAAAAAAATCAATCACTATTTTTGGCTTCAGACTCAACGAGAGTGTGACTCCCGCAAGTTATGCAGCAATAAATATACATGTTTGTTTTACTCGTGCTAGAAAATTACTCTGGCTACCTTTGATCTTTTTAATGTGTAAGAAAATAAGCAATTTATGCTAGCAGGGTCTATAAACACTTTAAACAAATAGTTTCCCTGACGTATAGGTACAGGAGATAGTACTGATTCTCACTTACACCAATTTTACGCTCCATTGGTTTCACTGAGAGTTACTCTTGATTTACACCAGAGCAGAAGAGGCTGGAGCAGCCCCATATTTTAGCTGCTGTCTCTCACACACTGATCTGCAGCTCCCAGATTGCGGGATGAATAATGCCGAGCCAAACACGGCAGGTTCTGTCTGCATTTTTGTAGTAATTTACTTCTGAACCTTGGGAATAAAAACAGAAATCTGTCATAAACAAAGCACTCATTTCCTTCGTCTGGAGCCGTGCCTGTGCTCGGCTCGGCTCTGCTCGCTGTGTAAAACATGCTCTGAGGCATTTTCTCCTTCAAAAAGGATGCACGGATGCCGTTAAAATAGTTTAAGATCCCCGAAACATGCTCTGAGGGGAAGGAGTGGTGTGGCAGCCCCAGGCACGGCTCGGCCCTGGTGTGTGCCATCATGGGGGCACTCACAGCAGCCCCCAAGAGCAGAGGGAAAGGAAATCGGGAAGGAGGGAGCTTCACTGAGGAGCCAAGGTCTATGGCTTGTAAGGATCGTGCTGGGATTTGTCTCATCTCGCCTGGTCAGTCAGAACCACCTTTTTCACATTAAACCAGAAAAGGTCTGGCAAGGGGAGCAGGTTGTGGTGTGATCTTTCTTCCTGGGAAAACTCTGTGAGGTGGAAAAACCTCCTGCCTGTGGAAACACTCCCGTGGTGTGGTCTGAGGGCACTTGGGCTGTCCAGCTGGAGGGGCTGAGGGGAGACTCCTCTCAGTTACAGCTTCTCGTGAAGGGAACAGGAGGGACAGACACTGACCTCTGCTCTGGGGTGACCAGGGACACAGGGAATGGCTGCAGCTGGGCCAGGGCAGGGTTAGGTTGGATTTTAGGGAAAGGTTCTTCCCCCGGAGGGTGCTGGGCACTGCCCAGGCTCCCCAGGAAATGGGCACGGCCCCGAGGCTACCAGAGCTCCAGGAGCGTTTGGACAGCGCTGCCAGGGATGCCCAGGGCTGGATTTGGGGTGTCTGTGCAGGGTCAGGGGCTGGACTGGATCATCCTTGTGGGTCCCTCCCAGCTCAGGATATTCTGTGATTTAACCGTGGAGTCTCACACAATGACACAGTTACAGAATCTTTATGTGAAACGTGTTTGGGAAGAAAGGCAAACCCCCTTCTTTACCACGGCAAATGAGCAGAGGTGTTGAGATGTTCCAACACACGAATCCTTTACACACCAGAGCTCAGCTGCCCCAGCACTGGGATCGCTCTGGCCAAGCCCAGGGCAGGGCAGCTGAGAGGGAAAGGAGATGCTGCACAAGCCCATGCCCTAAATACTGCCTGAGAGCATGTCTTGCTGCTCCATTTTCCAAAGCCAAGGGATTGTCCCTTTTATGTTCTTCCTGGCATTGGCCGTCTCAGAGAGGAGAGGAGCCAGCAGCTCAGAGGGCACAACAGGCAGTCTTTCCCTCCCCTCTCTCACAAACGCCCATCCATCACCCCCCGGTAATTTGGGAGATGCTGGATTAGGGTTTTCTTTGCATGTGATCACCCAAATCCCTCATACCCGAGCTGCTGAGCCCCGGGGCCAGCAGGGTGAGGGCGCTGGGCTGGCTGTGTCACCGTGATTTGTGGGAGACACAGGCAGGGGACGCGAGGCAGTAATGGTGGCATTTGTCAGGTGTTCCGGGGGGGAACAGCTCCTGAGAGACTCCTGATGAATGCTCCGGGTGCTCAGGGGCCAGGCACGGAAATCTGGTTATTTCCCACAGGGCAGAGATGAGTTGTGTAACCGGGGAACCTCCAGAGCGCCGAGTGAGATCCTGCTGAGATTCCCTGCCTTGCCATCCAGCAGTTTCACAGCTCCTGGCTCCTGCCAGCCCCACAGGATCCATCCCAGGCCCTGCCAAACCCACCCTCCTCCTGCCACATCTGCACGAGCCTCCTCCCTCCTGCCTGCGCACCCAGAGCATTTCCCAGGGATTTGTCCCCCAGTCTCACCCATGGATGCCGCCCTCCCCTCTGTCCCATCCCAAAGGGGCATCCAGGCCTGGCATCCCATCCCAAAGGCCCATCCAGGAGCTCTGCCCTGCCTCCACCCAGAGAGTTCTTTTTTTCCTGTAAAACACAGAATCTGCAGCACTTCCATGATAAACTGTGAACAACGCCGCCAGCTCAGCCATCCCTCACAGCTCCATATGGCTGGTGTAAAAAATAGCTCCTGAAAATGACATTATAATGAACAGAACTGGGTGTCTTCACCATTATAAATAATTAAACCTTTGTGTGTATATGTTGCTGTAAATATATGTATATATCCCCTTCATTTTTTTTTGGTTTATGTATATAAGCACCTATAAAAAATAGAAAAAATCCCAAATCCACGGTGGAGGATTTTACCAATTTTATCAATCTAAAATGACATTTCTAACTAGAAACCTGGTCTTGCTGTGGTGTAAATAAGGAAGAACAGACTTAAGGCACTGGCAGACTTCAAAGAAAACTTCTCCCTCACTCTGCCACAGAAATATCTGGGAGAAAGATGAAGGATAAACCCAAGGAAAA
>VYZQ01068519.1:0-14674 GCA_013400655.1 Mystacornis crossleyi
TCAGGCAGAACTCCTCTGCCTAAAGAGCACCTCATGCTGTGTAGCAACACAAGCAATGCCTACTGCACAATATCCCAGACGCTAACTTAGGGCTTTTAGTCTTAACATAGCAAAACTGTTTTTCCCTAAAGATAGCTTAGTCTATCAAACGGCCACACTTTTTGGAAACCTCCACTAGCTTTTTAATAAGGCTTCTGTTCCAATGTATGTGCACAGAATACAATGCTCTTTGTGCTGCACTAGAAGAATTTGAATAATCAATCAATATTTTAAAATAAAATTCAAATAACTCAATTTGAATTGAGCTGAAGTAGTCTTTCTTTTCCTGCAAAAGTATTTTCTGTAAAATCCTTTTGATCTCTTTTATCTGTTTATTGAAGTGTATTGATGCTTGATGCAAAGAACTCAGGTTTGTGGAGAGACAGGGTGTATCAGACAGCAGAACAGGGCCACTCTACAAGATTTGGGCTTGGGAGAGTTTCCATGTCCAACCCCCACGGAGCATTTACACAGATCAGCATTCCACACCGTGGCAATCTGAACATCAGTAAGTGATGCTGTGGACTGCTTTAATACAGAATGTAAAAGAGTAAAACCAAAATCTTCAATCTGCTGGTCCAAGCAGGAGGCTGATGCCCTGAAGGAGTGCAGAGACATTCCCGTGGGCTGTTAAATATAGTGCAAAGGACTTGGATGCAGCTCTCTGGCTCTTTGCAAACCCTCTCTTTTTATCTACCACTTATGGAGACGCAGTTCTCAAGAATAAGATTTTAAGCCCTCTCTGAAAAACCAATACCATTAAAGGGCACTGGGAATTCCTGCCTCTGTCAAGTTCAGACCAGTCTTGATAACAAAGCTCTGCTCCTGCTTTGCATCCCTAACTGCCTATGCCTCCCTCCCTGCCTTTGCTGTCTTGTCCATAGACATATAAGGATCCCTGGCACAGGAATGGCCTCTATATGGCCCATATTTGTATTTTTTTTTGTAAGATAAGAATTTTGAACAGAGCAAACACTAACATTGGTGCTGACCTGGCTGACCCTGCTCAGGTCTGTACCTGGTTTCCCAGCTGTGCACTCAGACTCCCTGTCTGGTTCCATCTCTGATACACACATATATCTTAAAGGTTCAGGAAACTGGTGTGAACCTAATAAAACATTTTTACAGGCACTTTGAATTGAAATTGAAAAGGAAGCCCTTCCAGTCACCATAAGTACTTACTTTTCCTTTCTGGCATACTTAAGTAGGTGAGAATTTGAGGCAGGTGCCCTCCAGTGTCTGCTACTATTATTTGCTGAATTTTGAAATGTAAAAAAGAATTTTGCATTAGACTGTAGTGTGTGTTTGTGTACACATCTATCGAAGCTGAAATAAAAATGCATTCCAATAATGAAATCTTAACCCAAATTGCTGCAGTACTTTCACATTATCCAATTATTTTTAAAAGCACTGTTTAATTTGGAAAGAGAAGGTTCCAGTTATAGAATGAGTTATGTGGATTTGATTACAGAGCAAAATTCTTGTTAAATTGGTATTACATAATGTGTGAGTAAGAGTTCTTTGGGTTTAATAACCTGGTCTTCCTGCATTTTTCAGTTTTCCTATTTATTGAGAAAAGTGATCTCTTTGCTTCATGGACATGAGAACAGTGTCAGAGATTTAGAAACTGGAAATAAAAAGGAGAGGACAACCAAGTGAAATGACAGGGGAACTGCTGTCCTCCTAAATAAACC
Source organism: Mystacornis crossleyi (assembly GCA_013400655.1). NCBI lineage: Eukaryota > Metazoa > Chordata > Aves > Passeriformes > Timaliidae > Mystacornis > Mystacornis crossleyi. The sequence goes on from VYZQ01068519.1 coordinate 1,734, forward strand.
ACTGCCAAGAAAATGCAAATGCACTCCCCTTGCTCGATGTTAAGGAATGCACTTTGTTCCTAGAAACTTTTCATTCCTGTATCAGTTAATCTACTGAGAAAAATACTTGACAATAAAGAATATAGCTCTTGTGGCAAGATTATTTGGGACAAAATTCTCTCTGTTAACAGACTGGCTTGGTCCCTGCTGCTGCTGGCCTGCGTGATGGAGCCAGAAAAGGACAGCACTTCACTGCCAGTCCCCTGTCCTCAGCTGTGCCAACACCACCAGGATCAGCACGGGCTGTACATTTTAATTTTCTTTTCATGCACAAGCATGAAAGACTCTGACTTGAAATCTGTCCCCTGATATTTCCGAAGTTTGGAAAAATTCAACTCAAAATCTGAGCGTTGGAGTCATTCTCTCCAGCTCGGCGTGGTGGTGCCCATCTGTCGGATGCAGGGGCCCAGTGGCACATGCTGGTGCACGCAGAGATTTGGGGGGCACACAGAGAGCCTGCACACAGGATGGGCCACAGGCAGGGTGAACCATGGACTCCCACTGCTGGGAAGAATCAAATCCTCTTTTCAAGTGCCGCCCTGGCCGGTCTGTGTGATGGAGACTGGAGAAGACAGTGCAGTGCAGTTTGTGTCAGCTATCACAGGAGGGTGATAAATGTGCTGTCAGAGTCCTACAGCTCTATCTGTTTGCTGTCTGGTGGTTGCATGATTCAGGATCAGTTTATGAGTTTCTTCTGGAACCAGATGGTTGCAAGGCAACAAAACGAATGCCAGCCACATATAAATGTCAAATGTTCAAACCATTACATGTCAACATACCCAGGGTGTGCAGCCAGCACTGCTGCAGAGCAGAGAGCCACAGACAGGCAGCAGGTCTTGTTTAGCCAAAGAAATACAGAATTCAGGAAAACTCTGATTCTAAAAGAGATACTTGGTGAAAATAAATCAACTCCTTATAACAAAAATATGACCAGGTCTGTGTGTCATGAGATAGCCTGCAATATATGTCATGAAAGCGAGTCCTGTCAAATTTAATTACTTTTTTCTTGCAGCTTTAAACAGAGCTGGCTTCAGAATGAAAGCAGCTCCTTATTAAAAACGAAATATAAAAGATGAGATTACTAACCACGAGGAATTTACCAACAGAGACAGTATCTAATCCTGTGCAATATCCTGTGCAATCGTGAAATATCTGAGATATCTGCAGCATTCCAGAGAATTATATTTGGGCATTAATTATTCTTCCTCATTAGCGTAGTCAGACAGAACCAAACTGCAAGGCCTTCTCAGGTTGGCGAGCACACTTCAGTGGGTTCCATTAGCACCTAACATGTACTGCTTTAATCCAGAACAAAGTATTCTGCCCAGTAGTTCTGTCACTTTATGCCGAATCCCACGGACTTGAGTGGGGCCAGATTTTGTACCTTGGCTGCTTCTACATATTCTGGCAGAGACGAATGCATTTTTATAATGAGCTGTTCAAAATCTTTCCAAACAAACTCAGTAATAAAAGGATTTCCCTGCTGTCAGAAATGAGGTATTTAGCTGATTCGTGATGAGTACAACCTTTTCTAATAAGGCCTGCCTATATTTCCTTTTGAGCTGTACTTCATTCATTTGCTGGAAATCCAGGAAACATTTGAATCCAGTTAGGACCAAACAGCGCAGAGGCTGCAATGTGGTTATCATCATGTCAGGCACAAGGAAAAGGCTCGGGCAGAATCCACTCCCTCCAGAATGTTCCCATCAATATTATGGGTGTGAGAAGGAGCCTGCAGCCATCTGGCCTTCATTAGCTCTGTTTCAAGCTTGCTGTACATAAGGAGTCTGAGAGACAGTCTGTTACAGTCAAAGAACTGCATCAAATGCCCAGTCCCTGAGTGAGGGATCCCAGGAACTACCTGCTAATGAATAGAACATGGCATTTTGCACCAAGGATGATGTTGAAGTGATAAGTTTAAAAATGCCGTTTATTATTGTCTTCCTTTGTAAAATTAAACAGGATGCACCATTTCAGAGCTTGTATAACCATTCATTTAGCTCTGCATTATGTAGCAAGAACGAGTCTTTTGGTAAAATCCGTGTCATTCTAAAGCTGATTTTTCACGGGCTGTTGCAAAATTGTTTGTCCTCCCAATACATCAAGTTTTGTTGCCATCAGTTTCAGCTGCACTACAGAGTAATATGATTATATTCCATTAAAGAATCATCAGCAAATCCCTGTGGGTGCCTCTATGAACCTTTTAGGGTAAAGTGGTGTCTCGTACCTGTGTGTTTAACAGTCCAGACAGTGAATTAGTGCCTTCACATGGCTGCTGGACTCCTCCATCCTGAAAATTTGGACCAGAATGGATCAAAATCCATATAAGGCTTGACCTTAAAAGACCTCTGCATTCTAAATTCCGACTGACTCCAGTGGGCAGCTGAGTGTGGGAGGCTGGCAAGACAGAGTTGGGGTTTTGCTGCAGGAACCATTAAGGGACATCCCACTATACACCCCAAGAAGTCTTCCAAGGCCTTAATTAGAGCTGGGCACTGTCTGGGTCAGTGGTTACAGGGGCTGCAGAGATTTATATGGAATCCTCAAAGGACAGGCAGTCACTCCATCACAGTTGTTCCCTGGGTTTGTTTTCTGCAGTGGTTTGCACACAGTGTGGGGAAATGGCTCCCAAATCCATCAGCACATTCTACAAAACCCCACTCCAGCCCCAGCCAAGATGGTCGTGGGGCTGTAATTACCAATGTGGTCCTGGCTCCTCCCTGGACAAAGCAGGACCTTGCAAAGTCCTGGGTCAGAAATGACATTTTTCTCATCATATTGAAAACTGAAGTTCTTCCTAAAAAAAACCCAACAAACCACCTATTCTAAGACTGACGTGCCACATAAATCAGAAGTAATCCTACTGAGACTGTTAAAACAAAGCTGCTTTTTCTTACCAAACTGAAACATTTGGATGTGACAAAAATGAAATGGTAAAGGCAGAACTGCTGCTTTTGATGATTTTAAATGAGATTTCACTTTAATCAGTGAGATTCTGCAAAGTGTTTCTGACTTGTTTTCCCTGGCTATTCTCAGAGCTTTGCACTATTAATAATTCTTACCCATATTTTCACACCTGGAGGACTAAGTTGCTCCCTAGTGTTAGTGAGCTATTGTAACTTTGAATTTCCTATCATGGTTAGCACAGGAATGGCGATAGCCAGGCTTTAGTCTTCCATGTGGTTTGGGTTCATCATCTTCAGCTTCAGACTCTTGGCTGTGAAGTGGGAGCCAATGTGTCCCATTTTACTCATCCACAAGTGAAATTTCTTTTGAGATGCTCAGATGAAAAGTCAAGAAATTAGGATGACTTTGGTACATTTCCCCTGGTACAACAAGGGGTTTGTCTGCAAAAGATCCAGTTGGCTGTGCATCCTGCTGGTGTGGCATTGACATTTGAGTGCACTGAATTGTCTTCGCCATGGTTCTCCAGCTGTTCCTGAGCAGCAGGGTCAGAGCCAGCACGAAAAGACAGCATCTACTACGGACAGAACTGTTGGGACACTGAAAGCAAAAAGAACCTCCTGTGCTCTCCTGAAGGGAAGCTGTTTTCTGGTAGTCGTCCTTCTGTTTCTTCTTCCTTCAAGAACAAGCTGATGAAAGCAGACAAAGTCACAAAAACCAGTGATTTCCAAGGAATATTCTTACAAGGAATTTTCATACTCAAAAATGAAGAAACGCAACTCAGGATCTTTCAGCTTCCAAAGAGGTGGGACTCTGTCGAGAATAGAATTTTTCTCCTTAAGATAATTCTACTAACTGAAAATTTCTCCACTGCAAGCCAATGCCAACAGGATCCCTTCCAAACCTGCCACATCCTGGGTCAGCACCTCCTTTTTCTCGGCTTGAGGAGCCCCCGGAGTGAAGGCACAGTGGTGGCAAGACCAGGCTGTGCTGGGGAGATGGGGCTCCTCCTCATCCCCTCCTCTCATCCCAAAAAGTCAGAGTGGAGGCACATGCAAAGAGGCTGCTCGGGGGCACAAGGAGATGCTCTGTCACCCTACTGTCTCTCCTGACTTGCTGCCTTCCACTGGATACACACTCACTTTGTCCTTGTGCTCAGCAAAAGGCTTTTCATGTTGCCTGTACAGGTAATTTTACCTCCTCATTTCTCTTCCCACCCCAAATGAGCAGCCTGACAGGAGCAGCTTGTCAGGTGCAGCGGTGCGTGCAAACAGCACCGCCTGAACTGGGTCACAACACCTCCGCTCACTGCAGGGCACATCTTTTGATGCCCCAGACTGATACCTGAGACAAGACAGCACTTATACACTTCATTATCTGACAGACAGAGATGGAAAAGGGGTGATAAGGAAAAGAGGTGGGGTGGGAAGCACTCTGTCGACATTGGTAGGGAAGAAGTGAGTGTGGAGGCTCCTGGGTGGCCTTGGGGAAGCCTTGGTGGCAGGTCCAGGCTCTCTGAGAGGGGCAAGGCTGTGTCTCCTCAGCCCAGCAGCACATACAGAAGTGACCCGGAGCACTGCTGAGCACAAGCCATCATACAGCTGGGGCAAAAGGTTTGCTTTGTTTACCAAAGCGAGTGAAGTCATTTAATGCAGAGACCCAGCCCAGTTCAGTCTGCCAGGAAAAAAGAGAAAAGAGCTGGAGTTGGGATGGGGACTGTTGCCCTGGCCTGCAGGCTATGGCCATGGGGTGTGCTCCTTGCTGTCAGGGTTCAGGAGGCTTGTCCATCAGTTTTGTCTGCTTAGGCCTTAGCCGCTGTCCTTACTGAAGGAGAAGGGGTCAAACTGTCTTTTCACCTTGGGACCAGGTCAGCCTATGGAGGAGCCTGGGAAGTGCTGCTTTATCCCGTTCTCCTCACGTGTGGAAGTTGCCCATCAGCACTCCAGGTTTGATGGAGTCAGTATTGCAAGGCAGACGCTGCCATGAGTCACGGACCGCCTGAAGCGGTGCCAGCCCAGCACCGAACCCGGGTGTCTCCAGCACAGGTTCCCATGGGAGAAACCCCTGGACACGAGCCCTGAGCGGGGCCTTGCTTAGCAGACACTAGCTGACAGTAATTGTATTCCCCAGAGGGGACTGGGCTGACTCACGCTCAGAATTTTCGCACAACATTTGGGATGGGCAGTGTTTCTGCTCTGAGTCACGCTGAGCCGTTCTTTACGGCTGGGAGGATGCTACCGCGGGGTCCCAGCCGAGGGCGGCGGTGCAGAGGATTTCATGCAGTTGTCACGGGGCCTTTATGGAGGTCACATTGTTCTCAGGAGTATCACAGCCCCTTCCCTGCCACAGCCATTCCTACAGCACGCTCCAGGGGCTCAGCTTTGCACAGGAAACGCTCAAAGCAGTCACTTAGCAATTACAAGTAAATATGTAATTGGAGCTCAACACTCAAAAGTGTCAGGAGCCAACATCACCACCCTCTCAAGTCGTGCCTGCATTTAAAGATCCCAGGGAGGCCCTTGCTGTCCCTATTGTAGTCCCAGATGAAGAATGAGCCTCTACTCCTCTCTCTGAAGACAGCAGCTGCTCTACGGATGCTCGGCTGCTCCGGAGGACCCCAGCAGGCTGCCTCAAACTCCGGCCAAGAATAACATCAGAGCACAATGCAGTGAGTTTGTTTTTCACAAGGTTCTCCCAGCTTCCATGGGCTGGGCGTATGACTCAAAATTAATGGAATGCAATAATTAATTTTACTTGTCAGGCCAGCATTACCCTATCTGCTGTGCTGAAAGTGCTGTTGCATCACACTGGGTCCTGGGATAGGTTAGAATCCTGGAGGAAATTGTACATGGAGAAGTCATGAGCAGGCCTAACCTGGGACTGGATGCAGCATATCTAAGAGGGACTTTTATGCCTGATAGTTTCTTTTTAATTAAATGTAAGCCTGCCTAAGAAAATAGAACTCGAGGTCAGGGTTTTTGGATGGAAAACCAAATGACCGGGGCACATCGTGTTTCACAGAGTGAAGCAGTGTGAGGATTTTTTCTTCAGAGTATAGAGATTAGCTGTTTTCCATGGTGTTTCCAATAAATCATTCAAGTGCAAATACCCAAAGAATAAAAGCAAACAGTGCCCCTTCTTCAACAACACCGTATCTGAACCACTGCTGTCGTGCAGGGAGTCCTTAGAGCTGCGGGGAGTGTGACTTGGTGAATAAATGGGCAATGCAAAGCATGGGGTCAATCCCCTGCACTTCCATTTCCTTCCTCTCCCTCTTGCAGACCCCAGTCAGTTCTCCATGGAGAGAACCTGGGCTGGACACCTGAGCTCATGAAAAACCAAAGACTTAATTTAATACCCTTGTCTCAGTGACTGTGCTGCAGGTTTCTCAGCCAGGTGAAGAGGAGCACCTGTAACAAACACTGTGGAGAGCCACTGCCTCCAAGGAAATATCACTTTCCTCTGTGTAGCAGCAGGGCTGGAAGGATTGGAGTTGCATGAGCCACTATTGCAATTACTGGTGTTGCTGGATGGATGTTTTCCTTCATGCTGTGCAAAGCTGTATTCTTTGGGAAAAAGAAAACAACTCAAACCTCCTCAGAAACCACTTAAGACACGAGATGTAGAGAAAGATTAATGAGAGGAATGGATAGAGTGCAGTTTCTCAGACTGAGGACATGGCTTGGTTCAGCTGCGCTAAGCACAGGCTCAGAGGTGTCCTGGAGGGCTCTGGGAACCCGCTGTGCACAGGGTGGGCTCCCGGCATGTCTGCAGTTTCTCTCTCCACAGCACATGCACACACTGCCAGAGAGCAGGTGAGGCACTGGCTTGTGTCACTTGCACACTTTCCTCCCACCCCCAGGACAGATTTAGTCTTTTTTCTTTTGGCCAAGACCATCCTTCACTCCTAGGAAAGAAAATTATATTCCAGATCCACTGGGTTTTCCCTTCCTTTATTGCTGAATATTGTTTGCTCCAGGAGTGAAGAATCATGAAACCCAGACTCAGAAAAGGTTTTTTCTTTGAAGGAAACAATCTTACACCAGTGAGTTCTCTGCATGAATAGTGGTTTGCAGCCCACATTTGTTGCTCTCCGAGTCAAGCCAGGCAAACTGGAGAGAAGGAGACCAGGGTGATCTCTGGTGTCCTCGGAATCATGGGCAACACCCCTTACTGCAAGGATCCTAGTTCGTATTTGATCATTTTTTAATGATTTGGTTTTTTCAATAAAAGATTTATTTGGGAGGACCTGTTCCAAATCACCTCAGCAAAGAGCAATTCCATTATGAGAGACTGATCCCTCTATTCTCAGTCACTCTGGGAAAAATACATTCTTTGGTAGATTTGGTCCAACACAAATGGAAGTTACTAAACTGATCATATAAAGTTGCGTGATCACTAAGTTTCTGCTTGGCTTTATGAATTTCCTGTTATTTAACCACCTATGCCTTAGTGTGGCATGCAATTCCTTCCAGGGAAATGCTGTGATCCACTTCATTAAAATTTCTGCATACCTAGGGAATTCAGCTTCTTTCAGATAATTTATCAAGCAAATGTGGATTTTTTTTTATCCTCCTTTTAAATTTTGTGCTAATTTTGACCCTGATTTAAGATTATTAACATTGAGATTTGCCCTCTAGGGACCTTAAAATTCCAGGCTCATGCAAACTGTTTGATCTCTAGGAACTGATTTCAGTCCTTGAAAGGCTAGCACACGCCATGGGGTCATATTTATTTTATGAGATGATTTTTTCCTAGTGAGATCAGTTGATGGAGCAGGCAGTGTTGCAAAATGTGGAATAAATTTCCAATACTATACCACAATACCCAGAAAAGATCTCACCTGCAATTTAGCAGTCAGTAATAGGTGCATTTTGATAGCTTGCATTTTATGTACCTCTGGTTTCATAACTTCCCTTCCCTTCTATATCTCATATATATATTTATTTATATGTATGAGATAGAATATATATATATATATATGGTTTCCTGCTTTCTTACTGAACACTGGGGAATTAAAAGTCAACTCTGCTTCCTTGAGCTGCTGAAAGATTGCTTTCAGGTGCTGTAGGAGTTCTTCCCAAGGTTTACCATAAATCAAGACAGCATGCACACAGGCCACTGCATACCCCAAATGTTTGTATAGCAGCAGGCTGGTTACTTGAAAGACACTAAGGAGCAACCCACAAACCACAGCTTTATGCTGAAAAAAATCCAATAAGCACTGAAAATTTTGTTGTGGTCTTGGAAGATTCTGCTCCAAGGTGTTGCCAATATCTGTTACAGAAATCTAGAAAGCTGTTTATTCCCTTGGCCCTCACATCAGCTGGTACCCAAGGCTGGAATTGTTATTTAGCCTCAGTGCTGCAGAACTAAATGGTCTAATGCCAACCCCCCACATGGCCTCCAGACTGAGATCTCCTGAAATGTTGCTTTCTGCCACCAGCATTCTCCTGATTCCAGCTGAGTTATCCAGGCTCTGAACACACCAGAATTTCAGGAAAAGGAGCATAACAATAAAAGGGCTGGTGTTAGGTACGGGCTGCAGAAGAACAGTTCAAAACTGCACTGGATGCATATCCCACTGGAAATGGTCAGTGTGTTCACCAGCAGCACCAGTAACCCTTTTTCCCACTCCACCCCAGCAGGAGACCCCCGCTCCCACCTGGGCAGGAAAGCTCCCTGCATCCCGGATGCAGGCAGAGCCAAACCCTGCTCTTGTTCACGCATTTCTCACTAACCTGACGTTCCAAACCTGGTGTTTTTTCCCACAATAAAGTTTGAAAAATGCCGGGATGCTCCGAGGCAAGTGATTCATGTGCATGTTGAGGGGTTGGAGAGGGGATGGGAGAGTGTGGATGTTCACACTGTCTAATTTTAGATGTCTAATTCAATTAAGGTCTGGCCCGGTTACATAGTCAGGAAGACTCGCCTTCCAACGGGGGTTACTCAGAACTCCTAAACTGGGAGCCTGCTGCTGGCCATGAGCTGGGCAGCAGCGTGAGCCCGGAGTCAGACGGGGTTTGTACGTCCTGGACACATTACTTTGTTCAGCTCTCCCCTCGGTGGCATATTGAAATACACCCTTCTTATTTTGTCTCAGAAAAGGCTTTATTGGCTTAGCCTTATGCCCCATTTTAACCTCTCCTTCCCATTTGTTATTTGTGAAGACTCAGGCCTGATTAAAACCAGCCACATCTTTTATACTGTGTGATGGCTGTTGCTTCCTCTCCATGGATTTCTTCCACAGGATTCAGAGTTTCCTCAGCCCAGCACGTAGGAAGCCAGCACACAGAGCAGGCCAGAGAACGAGAGCTCCTTTGTAGCTTTACTCTACTTTTCCTTCTGTTCAGTTTCCAGGAGAGGGATTTTATGTTGCCTGATTTAAAAAAAAATTACTCAGGGTGCCCGACAGCCCTGCAAGGCACTTCTTAACCCTTAGGGGTCTTGCACCACTGTCAGAGTTTAGCAAAAGTTTCTTTGTCCTTCACATTTCCTCACCTTCCCTATCTAATGTAAAGTGATCATGGATTAACTGATGCTCATTTTCTTTATTACTCAAATCAGGAAAGGTACATTCTCGGTACATTCATCATATTCTGAGCTCTGTGATGCCAGAGATTAAAATGACCAATCCCAAAGTGTATTTCTGGCCCCTCAGCTCTTTACCAGTAACTATAAAATCCCCCACACTCTTGTGGAGCTGAGATTAGGCTGGAGGTGTCCCAGAGACCAGCTCAGTGCTGTCCTCATGGCCAGCAGACAATGGGAACCCACCGTGACCCTGGAACAGGAACCAAATTAAACCCTGTTGACCAACTCTTTATTTTCAACTGGCTTAACATTCCTAAACCAGTATGTGCAGGGGTGTCTGCTTGTCAGATAAAGAAATAAACATCTGCTCTTGACTCCACTGTTCGTTCCACTGAAAAAGTCCTCTCCGGCCGTGGCAATCTTCCATGTGTCTGAAGAGGTAGGAATTGTACACTGGGCATAGTTTCCTGATGCTTTGAGCAATTCCTTTTAAAATTATGCATAGGAAACTCAGGCTGTAACCCTAAGTCATGCCAAAACAATCTCCCCCTTCTGGATTTATAAAGTTTGCCCAGCTTTCTACCACTGCCACCCAGGTGGTACTTCACCTTACTACAGAAAAACACCTATAATTTTATTTCTTTGAAAAACATGTGAAACTTTTGGCTCAAAGGCTGGGTGGGAAAAAAGTACATTTCTTAGTGGTTTATTGCCCTTAGGAAAACATACTTCAGTTATGAAGTATTCCCCCCTGAAAACTTACTTGACATTTTGTCGAGAAAATAGTAACATTTCTACAAAGTTAGCCAAACTACTTAATATCAGAGCTGTAAAGCAAAGACCTATGGAAATGTCAGAGTGTGGATGAGACTGGTGACCTGGCTTTATTCCACTGTCATGAGCCTGCACTTCTGAGGGACCATCCTGGGAAGCTTTGCCCACAGTAGCAGGAGTTGCTCCTGTAGGAGAAGCCGGAGGTGTTTCCCTGCAGCAGCACCGCTGCTGCCGTGCCAAGGGGCTGTTTCATGCTCTGCATGAGGCTGGAGGGTGAGAGCTGGAGGCAAGAGAGGTTTGGGCATCGTGGTGAAGCTCCTGAGGGGTTGGAGCAGGTCTCTGGAGGCTCAGGTGGGCTCTGGGTCCTTTTCAGATCAGGGAGATCTGAGCACAGAACAGCTTTTCTCGACATCCTGGGAGCCTCAAACCACTCGCAAGCCTCTGTCCTTCCCCGTGCTGGGCTCCCAGACATGTGCCATAAGGAGCTCAGGATGGCTACAGTGACACTTCTGTCAGAGCTCACTGGCAGAGAAGTAAGCCTAGCTTAGCTCAGATGAGTTAATTAATTAATATCTGTCTGTCTGTCACCCATCTCTTCAGCTGGAGTGAAATTCTGGCTCTGCTGAAATCAGTGGATGCTTTGCTATTCACGCATATGGGAGCACAATTTCACTCCTTGTCTCTCTGATTTCCAGTCTGACACACCAGAAGGTGAAACCCTGTCTCAGCTGCCACCACTCCAGACACCTCTCAGGTGTCCCACCACGCATTCATGGCTGTGGTTGTGCTCATCCAAACTCTGCAGTTGCTCCCATCTTTCAGGAGCAAGAGAGTTAAACGCTGTGTCTGAACAAATCCGAACTGCAAGGAAGTTCAGGCCCATGCTGGGATGTGAACTTTCTGTCTTGAGCCCATTTCTAGCTTCGCTGTAAACAATTTCAGAATGTGATTAGATTTTAAGGGAAACTCGTAATAGAGCTGTAATAAGATATGATGTAATAGGTAATAATAATAATATATAGCAGCTGTTAAGGAAAGCTTTTTCTGTGTTTATCCCAGAAGGATACAAGGAGTCAGCTGCAACTTCATATTTTGAAAGAGGGAATATTAAACACTAGGGCTGTGATGCAATGATGTTATTGTAAACGCTAACAGGAAAGCCCAACGTGTGAGGGTTAAGACCAGCAGAAGATGCACGCAAACAGCTGTCCTGACACAAATTCCCGCAAGTTTGGTTCATTTTCTTTAATTTAGCTCAGAGTTAACACACTGGACTTCCAGATATTGCTTTCTGGGCGGCTGTGAACAGTGAGATTTATGCTCTTGCTTCCCACCCTGGCCCTAATGAACCCTCAGAGTGCACCTAGAGAGCTTAATGCGAGGTGTGTCCCCAAACACCCGACTGCAGCAGTGTCACTCAGCTTCCAGCAACACCCTAGCCTCAGTTCATGCCTCTGGAGAAAAGAAATATAAAATCAACAGAAGTTCGGGCTGGAACGTCAACTTCAAAATGGAATTTCCTGGTGTTTTTCACAGCATGGCATTACTTAAGTGTTAACTAATATTGTTCCGTGTGCTTAATCTCCACGTGTTGAAGGAAAAAGATCTTTCATGGAAAGACTAGAACAGATAAACCTATATTTAGCCTTCTATAAACACCTCACAGGGTCACAGTTCTGAAATGTAGAGACCAAGGACTGCATGGAGAAAATGTATGAACACGGGCACGGTTATATTTGACTCAAAAAATGGGCATTTCTCTGTATGATGGACAGAACCTTTATAAATTAGGCAATGTATTAAAATAAAACTTTTAATTGTTGACTGTAACAAGAAATGATCCAATAGGGGAGAAAAGGAAACACATTTTTTGGGTCATTAACCTGTCAGAATGTTTCCAGGGTGAAGTTACTGTGCAGAAACATCAAACAGGCAGAGGGGCTGATTCTGCTCTTCTTCTCCACCTGCCCTTGGCAGACAGCAGTGCCAAAAACCTGCCCTGGGCTCTGCCAACCCATTTCTGACATCAGCTTTGCTCTCCACATAACTCACTTGGCTTGTGCAGCCCAGGACAGAGCTCTGGGTCCTGTCCTTCCTGCTGGCAAGGGGCAGTCGGGACTTCTTGCTAAGATGAGGACCCCAGTTCAGCATCTGCAGACACAGTGAAATGGAGAGGTTTTTTCCTTCCAAACTTAAGGACATGCCGGGATATTTGTGGTGTCAGTGTTAGGGAAGAGAAACAGAACTGAGTGTCCCATTACAGCGGCTTTCAGCTGTATTTGGGAACAACCATTACGTGAGAGGCACTGCCTACTGCCTGTTCTAAGTAATCCAGGCCTGATCCAAAGCCCCAAACCATCCGCCCTGCCAACAAAAGCATGTTAAATAACTTACCAGAAAGTACATTAAAACCGTCTCCTGTCCTTGGTGTTATTTTGGTATTTTGCTGCCTGTGCAATGTTACCACATTGTGCTTGCTGCTCAACAGTGTTTTTAGCATAATAAAGCTAGGGAAAAAGTCATCCTTTCACCTAAATCACAGAAACTCATTCATTTTCAATATTTAAAGCTGTCCTGAAATCAGACTGGGATTTGAGTTTTCTGTAGATTTGTCTCTAAAGTTGAGGGAAATTTTCAATAAGATCTGCCATATTTTTTTACTGTCTTTTGTCATGGGTTTACATCCCTTC
>VYZQ01068523.1:0-13429 GCA_013400655.1 Mystacornis crossleyi
TTTTTTTTTTTTTTTTAGTGTTGTATCTACCGAACTCAATTTTGTGCATTTGATATTTAAAATCCAGCAGATGCAGACTATGTAGAAAATCTCATACTGGGGCTTGGTAGATCTTGACTTGTGGCCTATGGACACTTGTAATTTACAAATCAGCAAATGATTGAAAACCACTGGTTTAGCTCCCCAGCCTGACCTTCCCCACATATAAAGGGAGGCTGCACCCTGGGCCTGGTTTGGTGTTTCTCTGGTAAGATCAGTGTTTGTGCACAACTGGAGTCATTTTAGAGTTTGCACACGGACAATACTGTCACAGGCACAACTTTGTTCCCCAAAATCTAAACTTACCTACAAAAAGAGATAAAAGTAAATGAGAAGCCGTGGATGGTCACGTTGCTGAGACGCATTTGATTTGTGTTTTCCATGCAAAATGATGTGGTTGCAGAATCTGAAACAATAACTCTGACCTGCCCAGTTCACCTCAGTGTCTGCCAACTCAGATGCCCCGTGCTGATATTTTAAATATAGACAAAGTTAACTATTGCACTGCCTATCAACATAAGAAATCAAACGGAGGATGAAAGGGCTGAGTATTCAGCTGTGGCTACAATTGCATCTCAGCCCTGGGAGCACTTGACCTGAGGATCTGCCCATTGCCTTGCCTCCCACTCCAGGTATAAACGTATTTAGCAGGACTGAGCCTGGCATCTGACCTCTGCTCCTGAACAGCCCTTTTAAACATCTGTGATGGCAAGGGAGGATAAGCTTGCTGAGCCCTGTAAGGCTTATGAGTTTGTGGATCCCAAGGAAAGGGTGCAAATCCTAGGGAGTCCAGGGAAGGTGTGTTGCTGTACTCTGAACAGTTCCATGCAACTACCTCTTCCCTCACCCAGCTGGGTTTGGAAAAATGATACCACATTTTCCTTTTATCTCTAGCTTGTTCATTTATTTTATCAAATGGAATGCCTCAGAGATGGGTGCATGGCTCCTTATTGCTTTCAGAGATGTGTTTTTCATCTGTTTTCAGGAAGCTGTGTGAGCCGTTAAGGAGAGCACTAGATGTATTCCCTCAGCACAAGGAGTTTGGTTTCTGATGTGTTTGTACAGTGGATTTTCATCCCCATCTGCAGCATTGCAAGACTCTGATTAGCATGGCTTGGCTTTCCTGTGGCACCTTTCTTCTAATAAATTAACTCCCACAACTTTCATCTGGAACAAAAACATATCATTGACCTTGCTTTGCAGACTCTATCCAGCTTTTGACAGTTCAGAAATATACACTGTTCAGCCACAGATGTAAGTATAGCCAGAACTACAAATCCACAAACAGTAATGCAATCTCCACCAACAGGTTTTTGCTGTTTCCTGTATAGGATTACAAACACTCCTCAGTGGATGAGCCAAAGCACTCCAAAGAAGGGACCTATTTAATTTAATTGCTGACAGCCACAGGGATGGACTCGGAAGAACTGAAGTTGAAAACTACTCTGACTATCCTGGGTTAAATCATGCAACTTGGGTTTTTTTAATGTTAAATTCACAGCCATGATATTAAGAGTGCCTGCAGACGTCTCCTTAACACCTGTTCCTGAACATATGGGCAACAGTATCCCTCTCTGTCCCAAGCTGCTCTAGGATAGGCTGGTCTTCTAATGCCATTCCTTAACTGTTAAAGCCTTTAAAAGTGAAATTGGTGTCTGAGGGACTAATCAATACCTCACCCACTGCCTGCACACACTGCTTCTTGAAACCAGCCATTTCATCAGCTTTCATGCACTGATGTATTTTTGTCAATGCTTTGAAGGTGACTTCATTATTGAAGCAGGGACACTGGTGCTGTGAGCTCAGAACGATGTGAAAGCCTGGCTTTGGCAAGCAGGACAGCTTGACTTGTATCTGGGTAAAGGAGAATCCTCTTGACTCTTTCTGCCTTTGCCCAAGGTTTCAGGTAGGGTCCCTGTCTGATCCTTCTCTTTATGGGTGTCAGGGATCGTTTGTCTTTTCTAGTCTCAGGTTCTGCTGCTACCTGTGAAAACATTCAAGTGTCTATTCTACCCTGGGATCAACTATTATCAAACTGCATCATCCATCAGCAAAATCAATTTACACTTCCTCCTCTCATTAACTTTATCCTTTACTTTCTCTGTCTGCTGAGGTTCAGGGTTACAAAAGATCTGGGCCTTCCCTATTCCTAAAATGGCAGTTCCCTTTTGGTGCCTGACATTTCTTTTGGGAAAGTGACATCAGAATTAAACAGAAAGACCCTCTCTAAGTGCTAGGCTGTAAATGAGAGAAGTGAGGGGAAAAAACCCAGAACTATAAACTACTCTCAGAGGAACAAATCAATCCTCTGCTAGGCACACAACTGAATGTACAGGAGCTTCATTCAGGGGTAAAGTTGGAAATACAGCAGACCTGGAAAAGGCATTCACAGGAAGAAAAGGACTAATATAAACTGAAATTCATCTGTGCTCTGGAATATCCTTTCTTTAAGCCCCAGACAGCTATTGCTTTCATCAAAGCCCATTCATCCTGTATTTTACTTCATTTCCTTCTAAATGGCTCATCCTGAGCTCATCTTTCCTTCAGTTCCCTTTGCCCCTTGCTGCTGGCCTTCTGTATTGCCAGGGCCATGCCTATCTGATCTGCTGGAAACGGGGGTGGCACTAAGTGCTAAGGGGAAAGACAACTTTGGTCTGAACTCTTTGTTTCCTCGTTCTGCCCAAGAATGCAGTGAGGAATCTGCTGGGGTTTTTTCTGAGCAATTCAATTGAATTGATTACAAAATTTCCTATATTTAAATGAAATGGAGGAAAAAAGAAACAAAGAAGGTCAGGAAGGTATGTTATCTTCAAAACAGGGATTTGGCCAAAGTTCAGCCCCTGGGAGAGGTAATCTAGCTGTATGATAGAGAGAGGGAATCATGATGTTGAAGATGTACATGCAGAGAGAACATTAGAAAAAGAATGGTGCTTACGAGCAATATAGATCAAGGGAACTTAAGAGCAACTGGAACTACTGGAATCCGATAGAGTGCTCCTGAAGGGCTGTACCAAGATTCATTACCTCTGTTAACCTGAGATGTCAGGTCCTGCCCTGTGTACAATCATTTTGGTCTTTGGGAAACTCCGGGTTTTCCTGAATCATCTTATGACCAACATGAGATTCATGTCCAAGTCCCATGGCAAGTTCTGAAGAAAGAAATAGGAATGAGTCAGACATGTCAAACAGCTCTTTACACCTCTCAAGCGGCCTCTGAATTCCAGAAAACGAGACAGCCCCGGTGTGTTCTCAAGGTCTTATCACAGAAACTAATTCACAGCTTGCACAATGCCTACTAAATACTGAGAAGGGCAGGAGAATTCAGAGGAGTGGTTGCTGCGCAGCTGCATGTTGCTTCTTGAAGCCTGAAACAAAAAGACAGACTGAAGGAACTGGGGTAAATTCTAGACCAGACTTAAATAATATATGGTTTGCAGAACACACTTGGCCAATTAAGCAATTTATTTGGCCTGCCACATGCTCAGAAGACAGTGTGGCGTTTGGCTTAGTGGGTGCCTGAGAGAGCTTCCCATGCCTCCCACCAGCTTGCCAGCTACCGCAGGCGAGGTGTCCTCCCAGCCCGCACATCCACACCTCTCAGCTGTGCAGCTGCCAAAAAAAGCCTGGTGTCACAGTCAGTGGAGAGGCAGAGGAGAGGGAAGGTAGATGAGAAGACAAGGAGGATGGAAGAGCAGAGGCAGTGATAGAGGCAGCTCTGGTAAGGTATAACGAAAGGTGCAGTTTGAATTTGCGAAGCCTACCCATGTAACTGATGCAGGGAGGCATTCCAGGCCAAAATCCCATCGTACAGGGAAATTGGGCTGAGTCACCAAATTCATTCCTCTGCTGTTTCATGCATCACACCATGCAACGCCTGACAAAGTCTGCTTTGTTTGGTTTTGTCTCTGGGGTTCCCATAGGGAGGCTCTTCCAGGTCCTCCCTTTCTAATAGGTGTAGTCATTTTCTGCTGCTGATTTATAGCTAGTTTGCCCTTTTACTTAAATCTTACCTTATCTCTCAAAGTTCTTTGCCCTGCCTGTTGATATATTGACACACAACAGTTATACCCACTCTGGCTTCACTTTGCAGACTGTACAGTCTAACCAACAGTTCAGCCTGTCTAGGAGAGCTGAGTTGCACACACTGTGTAATCGGAGTCTTTCAAATGATACATAAAAAAACCTGTGGACTTTTTGGTATCTTTCATTCAGAGTATTTAACCAGTGTCAGTCCTTCCTGAGTCCTTTTGTAGCAAAGCGTGTTCTTTGCAGCTCTCCTTGCTGGAAGGATAGGAATTTCAAGCCCACGAATCAGTAAGAATTCCATATGCTTGGAGTTGGGCATGTGCATAACTGTTTTTCTGGATCAAGATTAGAGTTCTCACCACTTGACAAGATTCAGCTTGTGGTTTGTGAAGTGCTGCCAGTTTGTCTGGAATTAAAGATTTATATAAAATATCGATTAAAAAAAGGCAATTCCCTGTTCCAGGTTTATGTGTGTACTGCATTAATTAATAGCTGGTTGGGAAACATGAAGGACACTGTGCAACAACATTGCTTGTATCACACTTCATGTCATGTGAGAGCCGATCCATGTTCCCAAAGCACTGACAACTATCTATATGCAAAACCAAGACGACGAGGGACAAATAAAGGTGCAGAGATGGTATTTTCAGTATCAGGAAGGGGCAGCACCTCTTGATCTCTGAATGTAGCAAGTATTCACTTTACTCTGCTTTCATGCATCGTGATGCTTTTTCTGGGGATAAAGTGTTGTACAAACAAGTATAGGGGAGCTTAAATGGAGCAGTAACAATTTTTCTTGGCCTCTGTATTGCTGATTTCCAACCTGCAGTGACCGACACCAGATTTTATTTGTATGGATGCGCGAAAAATGTCAGGACAGGAATCCTGGCTTAAGTCGACTGACCCCCGAGGAGTACTGAAGGACGGACAGGACTCAAACGACAAGTGCAAACCCAAAGCTGTCGTTTTTTCTCAGCAAAAAGAAGTGCGGTGAGGAAGCAATACAGCGTGCCCTTCCGCAGGGCTGAGCAGTGGGAGAGGGGGAGAAACACGGGTGAGTGGTCACTGCGGTTCGGCAGCGGGGGCCGGAGGGCTGCGAGCCTGGCTGCAGAAGACAGTGCCCGGGCAGGGCTGGGGCGGGCGGGCAGAGCCCGCAGGTGCCGCGGGTCAGCCCGGCGGGGGCGGGCGGCGGCCCCGGGGGAGGAGCGGGGCTCGGGCCGGCCCCGGCGCGCGTGTCCCCGGCGCGGGGCCGGGCTATGAGGAAGAGGGCAGGGCGAGGGCGGGGCGGTTGGGGCGGTTGGCGCGGCTGGCCCGGCCCGCCGGGGAGGAAGGGAAGGGAAGGGGAGCGGGCTGCGCTGTTGCCCTTTTAAGCGAGCGAGCGGGCGCAGGAGGCCGGTACAAAGGGAGCTCCGCCGTGCCTCGCCGGCTGGGGCTGCCCCGGCCCCGCCATCTTCTGCCCCGCAGGCGCGGCCGGGGCCAGGGTCGGGCCGGCTAAGTCGGAGGGAGGCGGCGGCAGCGCAGGCCCGGGCCCGGAGGTGAGGCCAGGATGTCGGTGTCAGGGCTCAAGGCCGAGCTGAAGTTCCTGGAGTCCATCTTCGACAAGGACCACGAGCGCTTCCGCATCGTCTCCTGGAAGCTGGACGAGCTCCACTGCCAGTTCGTGCTCCTGCCGCCGCCGCCGGGCTCCAGCCCGCAGCCGCCGCCGCCGCTCACCATCCACTGCAACATCACGGTGCGGGGGCCGCGCGGGGCGGGGAGGGCCGGGTACGGCCCGCCCTCGCCATTGTCCGCGGGGCGCGGGGAGGGGGCGCAGCCCCGCCGGGGTGANAGAGGGGCCCCGCTGCCCGGCTCGGCCCTGCGGCGACTCACGGGGCACCCGGAGTGTTTTGCGCGGAGCCCGGAGGAGGCGGCGGGCGGGCGCTTTACCGAGTGCGCCACACGGCCGCGGCCTGGGGCGGGCCCGGCCTCCCCCGCGGGGTAGCCCGAGGGGGCCGCAGGGACGGGAAAGTTTAGAGTCGCCGTCGTGGAGGGGTAACACAGAGCCCCTGCTCTGCTGCCGGAGGGCCGTTTTATCATAACGGTGCATTTAAACTTGTCAGGAGGTGCGAGCAGCCGTGTCCAAGCTGAAGGTCTGCTACCGGCTGAGGGCTTTGGAGGTTCTCCTTTCTGTGGGTTTCTCTCCCCTTAAAATCGTTTGGCTTCATATTTTTAAAAGAGTGGAAGAGAAAGTGAATAAAACGTTCAGTGTTGTGGGACATGTAACAGTCCTCTGGTTTTTTAGAAGTTTAGGCCTAAACTTGCCAAAGGATTTGAATATATTGGCATCTGTGACTCATGTACACAAAAGTGCTGGAGGTTCATTTTTGTTGGGTTGGTTGCAGTTAGAAGTGATTTTAAATGCCTTGTCAAGATTCAACTGAACAGTGACGTATTGAAAAGCTTTAGGTGAAAATAGCATGTTTGGGTTTAAGGAAGATAAATTCTACAGCTTTTTTTTTTTTCTCTTTATAAAAGTTTCAAACACCATGGTGGTAGAAACATTCATGTAAGTGTGAATATTTCAGTATTGAAAGATGAAAACTTGCATGCAAACCAGGCAAGTCTAATAATAATCATGACCAGATTCTCACTTGCCTTAAAGTAACTTTATTAGATTAAAGGAGAGTTGGGGATCTTTCAATTTTCAGTTAACTGTCATGAAAAGTCGCTTCTGTGGTCATGGGACAGGTGTTTGTTTTACTGGGTACTTGCAAGACATAAGATGCAGGGGTTTTATGGTAAAATAAACAAGGTGCTTTGGTGTTCTTGTTTCCAGACATGACCCATCAGATAATGGGTTGTGTGACTTCCTATAAATATTTTTTATTCAGTAGAGGGCATACCATTGCAGAGAAATTTGGCTTTTTGTTTCCACAGAGCATGATCTATTTCATAAGTCTTGCTCTAAACGATAAAATGAAAGGTCTGATGATTGTGCACTCTCAGTTGCCAGTTGAATTTGGTGGGTTATTTCTTCTTTGTCAAGTCACAGCTGACAGGTGAGCCAGCAGTAAGATCTGAAGTTGTTGAGCCCAGAATTTGTGCTGTGGTGTTTCTCTACTGCTGAGACTGCTTTCATTGTAGCTACTTTCAGTAGTAACTCTTCTTGGGAAGAAATATGCCCACTTACCTGTAGGCCTTTGGTTGAGGTGTGTCTGAGCAAGCAAGAAACCACTTAGGTCACTGTTGTCATATTTATGTTAATGAGGAAAGAGTGCCTGCAATCTGCTGTTACAGTCTCTTGCCCCAAAGGTCAGGAGATCTTTCACATGCCAGTAGACTTGTGGCGTATGAACTTGCAAAAGGAACAGGAAAAGTGCTCTTTAAAACTTCAGAGCTGAGACTTCTGCTTTGATGAAAGGCTGTGTCTGAGTTTCTTGAAACTTGTGTTTCACGGTTGTCTGTGAGCAGCTCGGTGCTTTCCGATGTTGACTCATTTTTAGCTCTTTGAGGCAGGTGGCTATTTTCCCCGTCTGTTAAAAATAAATGGGATAGGGCAACCTCAGATATAGAGGTGGCTCCCTCGAAACAAATGGGTGGCAGGTGATAGAACCAAGAAGAGAAAGCTCATCTCTGGGCTTCTGTCCTAGTTCTTTGACACACGTTAGAACTCTTTAAGTGTCACAGAAATGATTTTTTAAAATTTTTTTTTCTCCCCCTCCCCACTGAATGGAGTCTCTTGGCTCTAACTCCTAATTGCCTCCAGGTATTTTTGGGGGGCTTTGTGGGTACTGTAAAATAGGAAAGCCTAAGTCTTTACTGTGCTTCAGTGGCTCCACAGGTACTGTGGGAACTAGAACTTTAAATAGCAGTAGTAGCCTGCAAAGACTGGTAAGGCTGTAAAATTGTTGGTAAATACATTTTCTTGGTGAGACTGCTTCAGAAGCTGCTGTCTTAGTGCTCCGGATTTGCAGAGCAAATATGCAACTTTAACTGTTTTCTGCTTCTAGACTGTTTAACCCCTGCAATATTGATCCAGCCAGGGTATTTCCTTTACTCAGCAAAAGCACACGGTGGATTGTATCTGGATGCTCAAGAATCCTGTTAAGGGGGAGGAGTAAGCACAAAGCTCAATTGTCACTTCTTTTCTTTGTGGTTCTGTTAGCATACCTCAATATTTTCTGTAAAATGACAGCTGTCTAGAAGTGTGGAGAGATGCTGAAGTTACAGGATGGAGAAATATCTGGTAGGGAAGGAAGGTTTCAGTAGCTAAAAAGAGGTCTGATAACTAAGTTGGCTCTGATATTCCCAATAAATCTTTTTTTCTCCCCAGCCTAGAGAGAAGGCAGAGGGAAGAGGAAATGCTCCTCTGGAGAGGTGAGGGAGAGTGTGTGCTTAGGAACTGTGTAGGTCTCCACAAGTTTTCTAGACTAAAATTCACAGCTTGAGAAGTCTGCCAGTGGCATTTCTCACTGAGATGATTTGCTGATTGTCTCTGTAGTGTAAGTTTGTAGAACTATGAAAGTTCAGTATTGGCTGTAGCTTCTCGGGGATCCTGTACCGGTGACACTGAACACTGCTTGAAATTAAAGCAAGATACATTTTACTTGATAGCTTTTCTGTTTATAGAGGGGCAGCCAAACTTGGTCCCAAGCCTGTCCTCCACTATTTCTGGTAGTGACCCATATTAGAGCTTACATGGTTAATCAGATTATTTTAAAAGAGGCACTTCAGGGTGGAGTCACCCCTGTCAGTAACATTGCTGTTTATTCCTGAGAACTGTCTAATTATTGAACTTGTTCAGGCTGTGTACCTTCACATTCCCATTTTGTTATGCCAACAGCAGTGTCTCCATTTTGAGTTTTATTTCTGTTTTTCTCAGGTTTCCTTTTTAGTTAACAGCACAGTTCCAGTTGATCAAGTTCAATAAACCTTGTCCTGTTCCTCATGTGTTTTGAAATAGTATCAAGCCTGTGGGCTTACTTAGAGGAGTGTGTTTGTTGATCATGACTTTAGGTAAGTGTCCTTCAATACAATCTCTGGTTTCAGTTTGGAACTTTCTTATCAGACTTAGGTCACAGTATTGCAAAGGGTGTGTTAGAATTACTCTACACTGAAGTCTTTTCCTTGTTATTTCAAGGAAAAGGACTGGTTTGGATTGCTGTAAAACATTTTGTATTTTTTGTATCATCTCTTTGAAGAGAAACTGGATATTAATATCTCTCCACCCATACGCAGCATGACTATTGACAAGCGTCCTCAAGTGACTCCTGCAGGTAGAATGGGGATTTGTGCCAATTCCGAGCGGGGCAGATTTGCCCAAAACAGACCCAGGGCTGTGATGTGCAGTGATATCCTTCCTTCATCAGCAATTCAGTTCAGGTGATGCGGCTGACTCAGTAAACTCTTGCTTCTCTGTTGGAAAGAAGCATCTTCTGCTGAAACATAACCCTGCTGCTAAATCGGAGTTAGAAGCTGCTGTGAAAGACTTGAAAAGGTTGCTGTCTACAGATAATTTCAGTTGATGGGAGAAGACTTTATTTTCCCTTCTAAACCAGAATGGATGAAAAGATATTACCTGTGAAGCTTTTGACAAGCTGGGTATATACAGAGTGTGAATGTATTGGAACACGTGACAGTTCTTCAAAGGCATAGGATTTTCATATTGAACTCACTCCTAGCTAATGCCTAGACACTTGGTAACCTTTTTAAAAGATTATTTATTTGTACACAGAGCTAACCACATAATGAATGAGGCATTCAGTTCCAACCACAGATTTATTTTCTTTTCTAGATCATTAGACATTCTATAGTGAGGTTGAGACCTTTGTCTTGCAGCATATGGACTGTATAAAAACATACACAGCTTTATCTTGAGAATATGTACTTTTTAGCTAGGGTTAGATATACTTGGTGACTTTTAAAAAGGAACTCATGCAATTATTATCAAATATAACATGCAATAGAAATTAACAGAATAGAATATATTACCAAATATATCATGCAATAGAAATGAATTTAGTATTGTTTTATTTAGCAAACCAAAATTAA
The DNA here is from genome assembly GCA_013400655.1 of Mystacornis crossleyi. Classification (NCBI taxonomy): domain Eukaryota; kingdom Metazoa; phylum Chordata; class Aves; order Passeriformes; family Timaliidae; genus Mystacornis; species Mystacornis crossleyi. The sequence continues at coordinate 10,096 of VYZQ01068523.1, forward strand.
CAAAAACTAACAAAAAATTACTAAAAGAGTAGCGAGGATTTGAATTTCCTTTTTATGTCAAAACTGTAATTGGAAAAAGACTATCACAAAAAGGAGTAGGAGGAATCTTTTGTGTCTGGAAGCCAAGACCTTTCTGACACCATAGTCTGGTTGTGTGACGTGTGAGAGGCTGTAACCAGTACTTCAGGACTTTACAGATGGTTCTGTCCTCCCTACAAGGTATGAAGTGCTCCTAAAATATCCCAGAAAGCCACAATAGCGGGCTTCAAATAGAAATGCTGGCATATGTTGAGGTCTCAATGTACGGTAAACTGTGTTCATTTCCAGTGTGTTGCTCATGTGAGTTAATGATACAGTAACTGCAGAACTAGGCTTGCTGTGGTCCTTGAAAAAGCTCTCTCTGCCCTTTGATAGTTAAAGAAGTTTTGTAGAAAGAATTACATTCTTTTTATTCACCATCCCTCCTCATGTGAGTTACTCAGGAGGTTTTGTGTATTGAAGCCTTGTTGATAGCCTCAACATGTATTGAAAATTACGATTGTTGGTAAGAACCAAGTGTGATGGTGTCCTGTGCACTCTGTAATAGTGCTGTTTCTTGCAGACCAGCAGAAGCTATGTGTCCTGTGAGGTGGCTGAAATTGAGTTTGCTGGATTAAGGACCTGGCTGACATGTAAAATTCTTACCAAGTTCTTGTTGATCTGGCCTATTTCCCAGTCTGGTTAAGCTGCACAAACAGCTGTCCCGTCACAACAAGGGCACAGGACTGAGTGGGAGCTGCTGGATCCAGCACTGCTGGCAGAGCCCTGGGTGGCACTTGGGACTGACCTCTCCTGGGGTGGCACCAGGCCCCGGGGCCTCCACCAGTGTCTGCGCTGTTGCAGTGACAGCTGGGCCAGACTTAACTGCGAGGGGTTTGTTTACTTGAAAAGTCGGAGTCTTTCCAGGAGAGTGAAAGATGCAGAGATGGAGATGGTTCTCTAAATAGTATTATTATTATTAGGAAAGAAAAAGAGGGGGTGAAATTTCTTGATAGGAACAAACTTTGTAGAAGTTGATTAACAGAAGTGACTACTATTTTAGCTGTGCCTCAGAGTGAACTACTGTTCAGTACTGTCAGGTTGTTTACCTTTATGTAGTTTTGAAAGGTGGTAAATGCCTGAATTCCTGGCTGGAGTATTAGGATTTTTTTTTCCTTTAAATGGTAATATTCCATTTTTAAGAGACATGACAGTTGATGATTTAGTATGTGTTCCACTGCGTTTCTTCAGCTGCAATCTCTGTAAGAGAAGCAAAAATGACCTCTCACCAGCTCCTAGAAGACAACTGGAAAATTAAATGACTGATTATAGTAAGAAGAGGCTATTTAACATTTAGATCTTCAATCAGTCTGCCTTTATGCAGTACACTTGAAGCGAATATGATCAAAATAGTTCCCAGTTGATCTCTGGTGGAAACAAGCATACCACTTAGTGTATGTCTCACTGATGTCTTGCTTCCAGCTGTAATCGCTAAGTGTGGTATGAAAATAATGACCTTACATGTGGGGATTTTTTCCTTTATCTCTTGCTTATGAGACATCTTGGTGTACTAAGTACTGTGGAGCAGCTAATACATGATTTCTGAAGATTTAGTACGAATTGTATTCTCCTTTCTCTCATATCTCAAAATTTTTTGCCCCCTCGTAGCAAAAGAGTTCAGTACAGTTGGAGATCTTGCAGTAGCTTCTTCAGTGTGTGTATTCAGGAAGGCAGGAACATAAGCTCTGTTAGAACTTGTATAGTGGCATTAGAAAAAAATCAAAGCGTTCCTGAACGGTGGTGTTCAAGATACCACAGGCTTCCTTGAATTTTTGAAGTAGGAAATAACTGTGGTAAGAGTTGTGGTATTTAACTTATTAATGGTAAACATCGGTTGAACTCCGTGGTACTGAAATTTTGCTTGTGGGGGACAAAGTTTCACCCAGACAGCTCTAATCTGAAGGCCCATGGCTAAGCAGCATCGGGGCAGCTGTGTGCACATGACTGTGAGGGGAGAGCTTGGGAGCCTGGTGAGTGGTGGCTGGAATGCTCTCAGGTGTAAGGAGCAGCAGGACCTCTCTTAGCCATGAGTGAGAACGAAACATCCTTCTACCTGCAGGGGCATCTGGAGTGCAGCAGGTTTGCAATGGGAGAAGGTGGAAAAGAGAAAGGTTGCTCTCAGAGAGGGGAAAGGGCACAGATAGAAGGGGATGCTGAGCGATTTGAACTCTTGAAAGATGTAAATTTCTGAAGTTAGAGAAAGAAGGGGAAGCCTGAGTCTTTGGGATGACAGCAGAGGTGATACCAGATTTTGCATGCTGTGGAGTAACTGTGAGTGATAAAGGTGGGAGGAGGTCTCCCTCTCTCACCAACTTAACTCCACAAAGTTTCCTTGCAGATGTGTCACAACTTAGTTATAACGAGTTCTTCTGTTTTAGCCGTGTTAGAAGCCATTTCTTGTTCCTCTGGTTTTGTGACACTCATGTTGGTGATAACTGGTCTGTATAGTTGCAAAGGTAGGTAATTAATAACTCTCGATGATTAGAATGAGTTGATAATTTGTTTCGAGTAACCAGACTTTCTGGAGGAATTTGGGCACATCAGATTCTGTGCTGGTAGTAGAGAGAGTATTGCAGAACGAGATTTGCAAAATACCTTTCTCTTGAGCCCCTGTGTGTAGCTGCTCTTAGGTAAAGCACTGCCAGCCTGAGTGCTTGTGTAATGTGTGCATTAAAGAGAACCCCTTGTGTCTGAGGGCTCCCAAACCACCAGCCTCTCACAACTGGCAGGCTGAGGGTGCGAGCACACAGTGGGGTTTTTGTGCTTGATCCTGCTGCTGTGAGGTGCTGTAATGAAAACCTGCATGTAGTCTCAGGTCCACAGCCATGTTCCCAGGAAGCAAGTCACTTTGTTTTCAGCTGTGCTGTGTGCTTTGCTCGATTTTGAGTGTGGAGGATCTGGAACTTTATTTGTTGCCGTTAACACTGGCAAAGCAATGTTCCTTAGCTCGCCTGTGTTGGCCCTCCACAGTAGTGAACATTTTCTGAGACTGCACGCTGCTCTAGAACAACTGCCTTGCTATGCTCCTAATGCAGTCCTGTGCAGCGCTGAGTTGTGTTTGAGCAGCAGTTCAGTAACATTTGGTGGATTTTAGTTTGGGTCTGGACAAAAGTGTTAAGAGCGTTTGGTTTTTTTCTGTGAATTTCCTTGAGTGGAGAGAAGACATGCTGCATTATGGTGATGTGGAAAGTAAAATGCTGTTTCACAGTAACAGATGAAAAGTAACTGCATTTTATCAGAAAAATGAATTTTTTTT
>VYZQ01068525.1:9070-21948 GCA_013400655.1 Mystacornis crossleyi
TTTGACCACCTCAATCTTCTGTTATAAATACTTTGCATAAATCAATTCCATAAATGTAAATGATAAATAAACAGGTTAAGATGGTGGAATTTGAGAGAATTCCAGCAGCCAGCATGGGTTGGTTACAGCAGACTTAGCTGTGGATCACTCTGCTGGAACAAGAACTCCACTGCTGGCAGTCCCCTGCACTGAGCTGCCCATCAGTTTTGAACTCACACGCTCCACCAAACTGAGAGTGGGCACTAATATCAGTATTTAATTTAATATCAGTATTTAAATTGATACATCACCTCACAGTTTCTCTCTTCCTTTACCCCGACACTAACTCTTCTTTGAAATCTCTTTAACCCGTAGTTATTTTTGTGCTAACAACAATGCTGTTGAGCGTTCAGGGATCAGAGCTCTCTGTCTTGACTATGGAGTTTTGATTTGGTTGCTCAGCTTGAGAAATGACAGCCACTCGCATCTGCCACAGCCTCAGCTCAGACTGAGAAAAGGGCAAAAACCAGTAACACAAACTTTTGGGAAGGGCCTGGGGTTTCTGCCCAGCAGACCTTGTGTGGGTGAAGGACACACCTGTGAGAGCTGTGCCAGTCCCAACCCGCCCATCCTCCGCACACAGACTGGGAACAAACGGCACGAACGATTGCTGGGGTTCTTACAACTGCTGTGTGTGTCCCGCTGGTTATCCCAGGCTCCTGGAGCAGCCTGGAGCCTCCTGCACCTCCCGCCCAGCTGTGTGAGCCCTGCCCGTCCGTTCGGACAAAGTCCTTGGGCCGCAATACAGGAACGACCTTCCTTGCTGTGCAGCCTCATTTGTGTGTTATTTACTGCACCTTATCCAGTGCCTTCTCCGTGAGAGCCACCCCATAAATACAGGCAGAGCTGCCAGCCAGCTCCTGCTCTGTTCATGACCCATCAGTGCCCATTATATACGGCACCACACATCATGAGACCCAACAGCACGGTACAATTGCTGGCAGCCATGTATACCCTAATCTTTCGCCTTCTAGAAGTGAAAACCTTCCCATTTCACACATCCCACACTTCCAGGGCCCAGCACTTCCTCTTCCCTGACCGCAGGTTTATTGCTCTGTCCAGAAAGCAAAAAGATATTCCCTTAACAAATCAGTTCCGTGTTTGTTTAAAGTCTACAAGGCCCGTGAATCTCCTTTATCTCCCTGAGTCTTTATCTCCCTCGGTCTTTCCTAATGAAAACCATAATAGTCACTGCCTTCCAGATGACCTAGCTTGGAAACTCTTGGAGTACATCAGTTATTTTGTGAACCTGAAGATTAAAGGGCCACTGTATCTTAGGTTACATTCTCCAGTTGGGAGTGCATTCCCATCTCCAATTCATTAGGAGTTAATTCCATACTTCAACTCTTCCCATTGATGAAAAACATTTATAATAATTCCACACGCAAACAGTGGAGTCAGACAATATAAATTCTCTGCTTTGGAGTTTCTCCTTTCCTTTGGAATACTCCAAATCTTTTCTGTCATCCTGGGTCTTCCTAATGTTTTTTTTAACTTAAATTCTTCCCAAGGAAATGGTGATCCTTTTGAAGTGACAGAATGTTTAGGTTTGGTAATTGCTGAGGATCCTGTGCAAGAGTTGCAATAGCTCAATTCTCACCAAGAGCACAGGGCAGGGTGCAGATTGCACCACAAAGAGCAGAATTTATCCCTCAAATCTCTGTAGATTTTTCAGACAAGCAGAGGCTGTAAGACAGCGAGAGGGGATGATGAAAGAAAATTTAAAATGTATATGAAAAAGCAGTAGAATAAGTGCCCAAGAATAATTTCTGAGTGTTGTCTGTGACAATACAAGGATCAAAGCACAGATGGCCAAAGTGGTGAGAAGCGAAGTTTTGGCTACACCACACTCCTGTGCCTTTATATTCTGGGGAAAAAAAGCATCTGCAATTATCAGCACTGTGGGAGAGGTACACAGGAATTCACATTCAGAGCATAACTATTCCTGATAGCAAATCATTTTATGGCACTGGATTTAATTATTTGGTTCTGTAACTGGCCCAAATTTCACCTGCTCAAAGAAGCTTCTCCTGTTTAAAAGAGTAAAGACACTGATCAGCTACTCTAATTACCAAATTGTCTTTAAATCATAAGTGCATATATATTTCTATATATACACCTACAAACAGGCACTGTAATTAAAACCAAGTTGCCAGGAGTTTTTTCCTCTGAGGTTTTTTTCCTCATTAATTTCATGGTTATGATTTTGTCTTAATTTTAAAAATGTCCAGAAACACAAACCAATTTAGTTGGTGTGCCTGCCTGTAGCTAGAGAAGAAAGGGACATTTTTTGATGGGTGTAATATACCTGTACAGATCCAAAGGTGATGCAGCAACAACTTCTTCATTATAGTCTGGCTGAACCCTCATCTGGAGAGATGAGGGAAAAGATCATGAGGGGTAAACAGTAATGGAAGAGAAGAGGAGAAGAAAGAAAAAAGGAAGAAATTTGTATTTTCACATCTCAGCAGGTGTTTTTTTTTTTTTTTAAAGGTTGCATTCCCTGGGTTTGCTGCATTCCCTTCATGGCAGCATTTCTGCAGTCTGTCAACTCAGACCAGCAAATTTATTAATGAAGTTGTTGGTGTTCAAATGAAGTTGTTGGTGTTTTAACTTCTAGCTAAGCTCTGCCTGCCTCTTCACCCCCTGAACCTGAGAGCAGCTCCTGGCATCTTCTGTTCTGGCACAGACAAATTTGATCTAGAGATCCCAGTTATGGCCCCAATCTTCCCGGATTTCCTGTCTTTTAGCCCCAGTCGTAGAAGTGCTGTGATGGTGCCAGGACTCACCATTTTTAGGAAAATCTATTCCTGGCCCTCCTGGTGGTGGGAAAAATTTTGAAAACATTGAAAAGAAGGACTGAAAACCATAAGGTGAAGAGAAGCAAAAGGGCAAGAGGACAGAAAGAATTCCAGTCTAGGAAATAACTCAAATAAACTTTTTCTCCCTGCCTTTGTAATTTTAATTTTTATTAGGTTGGGATTATTTTTAGACTATGCACTGCTTGTCATATATAAATGGAGGTACCTATGGTCTCTTTGCACTCAGGATGTCCAGAAGCTCCTCTAAAAAAATATTCAATACATATTAATATTATTGCAGAAAATACTAAAGAAAATGTTTGTGCTTCACAGGCTCTGGAAATAAAAACATGCTTCTTCTGCATGAGTGGCCAAGCACATCATTCCAGTGCAGTGCTGCCGAGAACTTGCAAAGTGCTGTGGATTTTGTGTTAGCAGTGAACTGTGGTTAAATAAAAATCATTTTTTACTATCATGTAGTCTCAAAAGAGTGAATAAATAACAATGAGAACTGCAAATCTAAAGATTATAGGTTAGGCAGGACGCTCATGGTTAGAATTTCGATATGTGCTGTTCCAGAAATAAATAAGCCATTTTTTTAGTGATGTTAAATCCTTAATTATAACATCTAGCAATTTTAAACCATGAAGCTTAAAAGCTGGGCTTTGAAAACTTAGGGAAACTGAATCTTCTCAAACACTGTCTGGCACCACAGGTAACCCTTTCATTCTCCCCTTCTTTTTCTTTCTTTTTTTTCCTTGAAGTAGGTGGTACCTTCCATCATTAAACTAAAGAATTTCTCACTGGAACATCTAAAGCATGACATTGATGAGACACAGTTAACCTGCACTCCTGTCTGCTGCAGAGCAGGGGAATAAAAGCTTTCTGGTATGTAAGTTCAAAGAAATGGACCTTTTACCAGATTTGAACAGTTGTCTTGGGAATGCAGATTTATGAAAATCGATCCCCTGTCTTTGTCCACGGGAACAATGTGCCTTTCTTCCCCACGTTTGCCCCCTGTCTATTCCACTGAGTCAGAACTTCTTCAGAAAACTTATTTTAATTAATAGAGGATACCCTTGCAGCCACAAGGTTATAAGATGTCTCTGACAAACCTCTCTTTGGCTACAGTCAAAGGGGGAGATATTTAGACTTCACATTCAATTTAAAGCAGAGGTCAGAGTTCAAAAGTGTAGTTTGCCCTTGTCATGTTCCATTTGGAATTCAAATAGTCAGAAAAACAAAAGGCAAAATGACACATTGCCATCACTGGGATTCTCCAGCCTGCTCCAAAACGGGCACAAGGGGAAAAGGAAGGACATTTCTAATGGTGTTTATTGGGATATATTCCATAGAATCTCTGCATTCTGAAATACCCAAAACAATCACAGCAAAAAAGTAGTTGTACACTGACTGGGACTTCAAACCTACTTGCACTGGGGATTAACTTAAATAAATTTATTTCTATTCTTCCTTAAACAACTGTAATAGAAACAAATAACTCCAAATCAGAATTTAGGGAAGACAGATTGTTTTAGATGCCCTTACACTGACTGCTGCTGTCTATGAAATTTTCTTGCCATTGCCATTTAGTCTGATTATTCTGTAGGAGGAAATAGTAACCACTGATTTCTGCCATTTTCCTGGAATAGAACAATGAAAATGAGAAAAGAGCAGGTTATGTACATTACCAAAACTTGAAATATTTTAGGATTTTTTCCAAGTATTTGATCATACAATTTTGGCTCAAAATAATTGCACTTTTGGGAAGCACTCCAGACTTTCCTCCTCATGATGCCCCAGTTGTCTCTAAACACAGTCAGAAAAGAAGACAAGCTACAGAATGCACTAGAGGCAGCTACAGAAGCCAAAAAAGCAGCTGAGATGATAAAAAATAGACAAACCTCACTCCTTTTCAAGCATTCTTACCATGTGGAAGCTTCTATTTACACAAGTGCACAACTCTTTTGACCATAAATACTTTTCTATAAAAATATAAGGACTACACAGAACCTGTAGGACTCATCATTGATCCATTTATTGTTCTTCACACTGTCCTGTACCTTCAGATCTATTTCTGATTACACTCTTACCCAGAGCTCCTGGAGGTAACATTTATTTTTTCTCTAACCCTGCCAACTTCTGCCGAGCATTCTCCTGAATTCCACAATCCTGGGCACAGCAGCTCCTTGTAAGCCCTCCTGTTGCACAGTTTGAATTCTAAACTCTAAACCACATTGGGTTCTGCGTGTTTGTTCATTCCCACAGCTGCCTCAAGCCCCTGCTCTGGCTGCCCTGCAAAGCCCCACCTGCGTGGGAGGCTCTCACCCAGCTCCAGCTCTGTGCCTGTGCACAGAGCTCTGCTCCCAAATTAGTGTTCTTTGATGACTGATCAGGTTGGTTTGGGTAAATCCATGCAACCAAAAGGGCATTCCATGTAAATACTGAGAAGGATGGCAGGAGAGCACACTTTTCACTAAGCTGGGATGTTTGGGACGAAACAGGGAGACCAAGGCAGGCTACTCCTTTCTGTTTCTTCTGAGTTGTGTCTGTGCTTGAGCCTGGAAAGGAGCTCGCAGAATACATAGACCGAACCTAGTTAATCCCACTGGTCAATCAGCATCTGAAGTGGCAAATATACCCACGTCCTGGGGCCAAGGCTTATTTTGCTAGGGCCCCTAGTCCCTACCCTAAGCAGAGGATTTGCCTGGTCAGCACTCTTTGGGCAGGAAAAGAGGATTTTCATTACAGACTTCTGCACAACACATGGGCTGTGGATGGACACGGCCATGCACCCAGTATCCTACAGTGCAAAAAGAACCAGAAAAATGGTTGTATCTTTCCTCCATTTATCTTCATTAGATGTTTAATTATAACTGGCCTCTGGGGGATCTCAGTTTGCTTCCACCATAGGATGGCTCTGCCCCAGCTGAAGGTTTGAGAGCAGGAAAGTGCAGGCAAACTCATGTTGGTGCTGATACACAGCTGGGCCACGTGGTGGGAATTCATGAGAGAAGGGCCTTTGGTGGGTATCAGCTCTCTGAGCCTGCCCGCAGACCCTCAGCTCGTGTGCACTGGGATTCTCTCCACCCTGCCTTCGACGCTGCTGCCACCCACAGAATTTATACTGACTTTACCTATGAAATCCTGTCTTTGGTACCTTAAAGAGAGACCCCAGGCTATGAATTACAGAGAAGACACGCTAGAAATCCTCTCAGATTGTTGCAAATGTTCCTTCATATCTCTCTCTTTCCTAGAGTCGTTTAAAACAACTTTTAAATGCAAATATTATTCTCAATAATAGCCTCTCTATTATTCCCAGGACTATTTGGTGTTTCAGTGCTTAGAAAATGACAAAATGTAAAAGCTTTTGGCTCTGCACAACTAATTGTGATGTCTGCCTGATAACTTATTCCAGTTCTTGAACTGCATTTAATTTCAGACATTTATATGCCTTGTCATCTTCACTGCCCAGTGCTGCATTATTCAGCATCTCCTCAAAAACCGCCCAAAATTGTATTTTTATAGTACAGTGTGCTGCTGGCTTATGCTGAAAAAGCTCTACTGACAAAATACCAGCCTGTCTCCGGGCCAGTCTGTGAGACAACTAATGATTTATTGGACAATAACAAAATTTTTAACATAAAGAAGCCTGAGAAGAGCTTGCTGCCTGGCTGCTGGAATCAGATTCCAGGCAGGGATCCCGCTCAGAGCCGTGTTGTACCCTTGGTGTCGGGAAGATGGATGAAAACCTGAAGTTCATCACAACAGTCAGACAGAACCAGGGAAAAATGTCACTTCCCTGACATCAAAGAATCCGTAAGCAGCACTTACATTTTAAGTTCAGAGTGATCAAAGCAGACAGACAGCATTTTAATGTTTGTTTCCATTTTTAGAGCACATTTCTAATGCAGAGTTGTTGGGTTGGTGGGGTGGTTGGTTTTTTTGGTGTTTTTTTTTTTTGTGCCAGACAAAGTAAGTTGCAGATATTTTCTCACAGCACAAGTTAATGTTCTCAATCTGTTTTTCCTTTCTGGGGTCTGCATAGACAAATTCCACAGCAACATCTGATGATAAGATCAGACAGTAGTAGCAGAGACATTTTTAAATCATATTTACAATATGTCCCCTCTGGGCCCACCAAAGAGCAATCTTTCTCCGAACAACGTACATTGGCAATTTTGTTTTGCTCCATTTAGAGATAATTTTAGCTCTTCAGTGTCATGCAAATAGGCAGGGCTTCACTCAGATAGAACTGCTATCAAGGCATTGGACCTCTGCCAGGAAAAGAGCAAACAAGGCTCCTAAGAGGAATTCAGCTGGAGAAAGGCTTCAGGCTTTGCTCTACTGGGCACAAACTGGTGCATTTTTAAATGCATATTTAAAAGACAATGAATAGATAAAAGGAATAAACAAAAAGCACCAAAATCATTCGTTTCTGAAGTCTAAATTTTCTTGAGAACCACCAAAATTTACATACATTTACATGTAAAATGAGGCTTTATTCAGCTCCTCTGCCTGGCAGCCCAGCAGGGAGAGGGGACCCTCAGCAGCTCCCTCCCCACCTGCCAGGGACCTTCCCCCTGTTCATTCCCCATGGGGTGGGGAAGCCCCAGGCTGGTCCAGCTGGAATTGGTTCTTCTGGTCAGGGCAACAGCCCAAATCTCTGCCCTCTCCTTAAAAAGGGTTTGTTTCATAAGAGAAGGAATCTGCATAGGCTTGTTACCCCTTGGCCAAGAAAATGAGGTGCTGCTGGACACCGAACACCAAATATACAGAAGATAGAGCAGAATTAGAGATATCAGTGTAATTCCAAATCCACAGCTGGATAGGGGTGTGGGCAGTGAGAACATTGCTGCTGCTTGGCCAGGTTTAATGCAATCATGTCATCCATGCTCCTGCCTTCTGCTGGGTTCTGCAGGACCCAGATGAGGGAGAAGTTCGTCTGGAAGGGCACGATTGGATTGCCAACTGCTGGATTCCCACCCTTGAAAAGGAAGAGACACTTTGAACTGCCAGAGGAAGGATATTGGGCAAAATGGTCCATGAAGCAGAGGAAGAAATTGGTGCAGGAAAGAGTTCACAAGGAAGGAGGGGGAAGCCTTTCCTAGGGAAGGAAGGAGAAGAATTGGTAACCCGGGCTCAAAATAGTTCCTACTGAAAGTACACCAAACTGGAGAAGGATCTTCACTAACCCCCTTAAACCTCTCCTTAACATCTCTCTGAGGTGGGACAACAGCTCTGCCCGGGACCCACCAGACACCAAACACCCACCACAAGTCCCTAAACACGCCACAGCTTGTGGGGATCTTGTGGATGAAAGTGATGTAAATATGAGATTATATTATCTGGTATTGTTATTGTAATTTTATGGCCCTGTCTGTATACAGTGACTTAAAACTTTGTAAGCTCTTTTATTGTTTGGCTTTCGCTGCCTTTAAGCATCTTAGTAAATTTATAATCCCTTTTCTTTAGCTTCTTTTTCTATCTCTCTGCTTGAAGACCTGGCATGCAATGAATCAAAAAAGGGATATTTATGCCCATACTGTGAGAATGTTTACAATGTACAGAAAATTCTGTCTGTGGTTTGGTCTTTGTGTATTTTCAGAATAAATGACAGTTTTCCAAATGAACTATATTACTGTTGAGTCCACAGAGTCTGTATTTATGTAACTAAAATGCTTTTATTTAGACCTTTGCAACATGCCAAAATCAAAACTATTTTAATGAATGAATCAAAGTAGTGCAGCAAAGAAATCTGTAATGTATTACTGTTTCAAAATACAGATTTCTGTGAAAAGCCTCTCAGATACAAAGAATATGTTTGTTTTATGAAAAGCAATTTTGTTATTTTCATGCCCATTGTTTTAATAACAGAACTTTGATCTTGGAAATATTTTTGCATGAAACATGAATATGGTAATAGCCAAAGTTTCCATTTAGCTGCTGCTTCATGTTCCAAGAATATTGGGTTCCATTACATGTAGTATTTAATAATTTACATATGGGCTCCAGGCGACCTTCTTGACATCTTGATGCAGACACTGTTTAAGTTTTCCAAATTTTTATTCAGGTACATGGATTTTCAAACTCAGGAATATCAATGGCATCACGAAGGGCCTGAGTTAATTTTCCCACTGCCATGACCTGCTTTGAAGAACATCAAGGTTACAGGAGAATGTTCTGATCAGTCATGCAGATAGGAAACGCTCCATGAGTTCCCCACACTTTATCTGCAGAGTTCCTTAACAGAGGAACTCAAATATCTTGTCATAAATTCAGTCCCCTATAAAGTTTTGGAAACAAAGGAAGTGGGTACTAATATTCCTTTTCCTTAATTCCCTTCAAAGGAATTTCCAGAAATTACAGCTGAAATCTGTGTTGTTCTCACGCATTTGGCTCCTTGGGCTTCCTCACAAGCGTAGGATCGTATGAACGAATGAGTGAATGAGGCAAGCCTCTCCTTCCCACCCACAAACTTTGCTGAGGGGAAAAAAAGGAGGATTTTGTAAGTTTGTCTGGCACTTCCAGATGTTGAGCAGCCCTGCCTGACCACATATGGATCAGCTCTGCCATGCACCTGTGAGGAGCGCAGTGCCCCCGGGACTGCCAGGCCGTGATGGATGCGCGAGGAAACGGATCCCGATGGATTTATGGAGCACCAGCCAATGGTCTCTGCTGTGTATCTCACTGTGTATCACAGCTCTGACATTTACAGGAGCGTCACTTCTGGGCTGTGTTCACTCCTGAAATGAACCTGAGAAGTTTCTGGGATTCTGCATCCACTCCCAGGGTGCGAATTAGTCAGCTCAGGGAGGTGGTGGATCAAGTTTTGGGAAGAGATCCATCACGGAGAAGTTAAAGACGTGCTACAGGCAGCACTGGGGGTATTCTGAGCCTCCTGGTGGCAACCAAAGGAGCTTTAAAAGCAGTTTTATAAACACAGCTACATGAGGACCAGAGAGCCTCTGCCTTAGAGGGAGACTGATGTTGGGTAGAATGGTGCCCTGGGCTGATATTTACTCCTCATTAAGGAACAATTCTGATAAGCTGAAACCTTCCCCCATCCCAAATCGAGTTACGTGTGTGTTCCCTGAGCTTGCACACCTTTCCAGTATCCTTGTGGTGAATAAATAAATCTTACAAATGGTTATGTGCCTCTAATGGCACCTCCTGAAAGGAAGCTGAACATAATCAATTCTTGCTAATCTTGATGGATGGGTGGGAAGGAAGGCAGGCCGGAGATAGCCAGGAAAAGCAGGAGCATTAGACACTCCATGAGCATTAAACATGCCAGCCTGCCCTTGAGAGCTGATTAACACCAACTCCTCAGAAAAAATAATGGAGAACCTCCAGCCTCAGGCATGACCTTGCGGCTCTGTGGCAACTGCAGAAGGCAGCGAGTCCTCTAAGAGTGTTCCTTAATCTCCAGTTACAACATGAGCACCATTCACATTTAGAGGCCTCCAAAAAGAGGATGCTTTCTTCTCTCCCACTCCCCATCAGCGGAGAGGACCCACCCTTGGATTTGACACGGGTCTGAAAACAATGACCTAGTTACACTTCCCATGTGCAGTGTGCCACTAAGGATCAGAGAGCCCTGTCCACACTCCAGGCAGGATCTGCCCCTCCATCCTTCCATGGTTCTCACCAGGACCTTTGGCACTTGGAGCGATGCTGGCTGAGGGTGGCCCAAAGCAAACAAGGTGGTTATCATCCAGTTCCTGATCCTGGAGAAACCTGAATCATCTCCTTTTGGCATCTCCTTGAATTCCACAGAAGCTTCATCATACTGGCAAACCTGGAAAATTTATGTTGCCTCTGAATAGAAATGGTATTCTGCAGAACACAGGGCATTTTCATTCAGTAAATATCTGGAATATTTCAGCGCAGCTCCTTTTCCATTTAAAATACCCCTGTCTGGGGCACACACTGCATTGTGCTGTCCCTGCCACATTCCTCCTGCTCCTCCCTGTCCGTAGAGCTGGGGCACCTCTGCCTCCTCAGAACCCTCGGGTTCTGGAGCCTGGAGCCATCCCCAGGGACTGGGGGCAAATCCTCGGGGGCCCCCCACAGCCTGGAGCCATCCCCAGGGATTTGGGGCAAATCCTCGGGGGCCCCCCACAGCCTGGAGCCATCCAGGAGCTGGGATTTGGGGCAAACCTTAGGGGCTCCCTGTGGATACAGAAATGCTGCTTGCAAGAACTTTTCTTTCCTCTCTCTGATCCTGTGGGAGAGAAAAGCCTCTCACGAGGGCTGTCAGTAAAGTTATTGTAAACTGTGAACACCTGCAAGTTGTTTATAGCTTAAGAGAGAAAAATATTTTTGCACATAGCTTGACCAATCCCCGTGAGGGGTGGTTAGAAAACCGACCAGTTTAACTATGAGAAGTTATCCTATAAAGGAGCTGTTAAATAATGAAATAAAGGGCTACTGCTGCACCATCCCTGCCTGCTGGATCTCTCTCTTCCCCCTCCTATTACTGCGGGATCCAACAGCAGCTCCCCACAGCCTGGATCCATCCAGGAGCAGGGGTTTGGGGCAGACCCTCCCTGCACAGGTAGAAGCAGCCCTGGGAGCCGCGTGCTGGCTGCGCTGCGCTCCCTGTTCCGGGAGGAAAACCATCTGGATCGCACAGTTCACAACTGGGGCAGGCATTCCAGGGCAGCCAGGCCCCCACTGACTTTCACTTTGTTTCCTTTCAAAGAGGCCGAGTTGCTGTCAGCTTCCCTACGACTTTCTCCCGCTTTAATTTACGTCCCATGCAAACTCCACAAACATTTTCCACTGCAAGGAGCCAAGGACTGACTTTCTCCCCTGCAGCATTTGGGGAGAACTGATTCTGAAAACAGTTCTGCAAAGAGGTTTGGATGATTTCTAGTCTGACCATTTTTATTTTCTAATTTTAAATAAAAACCACACTTCTTTCAGTTTTCAAGTTTTATTTGGGCTGAAACTATTGCTACCAAGCAACAAAGAAGGATAAAATGGGAAGCTTTTTGAAATTACTGCCATGTTTTTCAGATCTCAGTTAGGCTTCTGGTATTAGACATAGCTTAAGAGGAAATCAGCAGAACATACACAGTGTAACATAGAAAATATATAACCATATTTAATATACTGATGAGGACACAAACCATCCTGACTAAAGAGTTTAGCACACATCTGTGTCCACACACATTTCATTTTCTGCTGTGAGGAAAGTTCACTCAGAATTTAGTAAGTTACTTCTGCAGATCAATTCCATTCAGCATCTTATTATTTTTAAAAATAATGTCCTTAACTATCCCTGTAATTCCAGCTTTTCTCTAACATTAGTGGCTTGGGAAATGCTGGCAGCTTTCTGTGACTGGAGTGGTCACAGCAGTATGGCAGATATTTGTCTCAGATTAAAAAAAGAAAAGAAAAGCCACAAGAGCATTTTCATCAAGGTTCACATTAGGGTTTAACCATTCAAATGAACCTGTGTTATCCCAGACACCTTCAGAGTAACTATGAGTGGAAAAAAGTTTCAAATTTCCAAAAACTGCTTGAAAGGATTAAAAAAAAAAGAAAAAAAGAGAGAGAGAGAGAGAGAGATTTTTAAGCATCAGACAGGGAATTCAAAACATTATTGGAAAAAATCGAATTGATCTTTTATGCTACCTCTTACCATCACTAAACACCAGCTCTGGAGCTTGTCACCAGACTCAGCTGAGAGGCACCACATTTGAAAGATCAGGCTCAGGGCCAACCACAATTTTCTGTCTTTCTTTTAAGTAGATTAAGTAACTTCCATGATATATATAAAGATGAATCCCTGCATCTTCCCTCCACCCAATTTAAAACTGTTCCAATGAAACTTTGGAGAATTTTGCAACAAATCAGATTTAAGTATGATGAAAACGTGGCAAGTAGGACTCCAGGGGTTCCTTTAAAATTCCTCAGTGAATAAGACACGTAATGTGAGGTTTTGCAATTCCCAAGTGAAGGTTTATGAGTTCAAATTGCAATGTTTCCAAGAAGAGAAGGGAGGCAAGGCCTGTAAGATGTAATAGT
>VYZQ01068536.1:0-15799 GCA_013400655.1 Mystacornis crossleyi
TCCCGCCCTGCGCCGCCGGCCCTGCCTCCCCTCGCCGCCTGGCTCCGCGCCCCCCGCAGCGCTCCCGCGGCCGGCCGTGCGGCTGCGGCAAGTGGTACTGCCTCGCCGCGGGAGGGGGGCACAAGGAAGCGGCAGCCGGCACGGCGGGCAGGGAGATGCCCCTTCTCCCCCAAACTGAATCCTGTCCTCCCCTTCAGAGTGGCCCCCTACCACCCCTGGACTCTGTGACAGTGCGGGGCACAGTCGGCGGGGCGATTCCCGCGGGCGTTTTCCAGAAAAATTGAAAAATTTCGTCAGAATCCCCCGGCTGCTGCCGCTGCCCGTTGGATGCGGATGGGGACCTCGCTGCCTTCCCCTTCCATGCAGAAGCGCCGCCGCTCACCTGCCTGTCCGCTGCCGCCAGCTCCAGGCGCGTACAGCGGAGATCGTGCCTCTCCTGCCTGGGGGACCGGTGGATGCCCATAGGGACGCGGCCGCTGCCCGGCACTGAACGCGACCCGGGGCAGCCCGACTCTAGCCCTTCTCTCCCCGCCGCCGGAGCCCCCGGAGCGGCCACCTCTCCTGCCTTCGAGGAACGCGGGCAGCCCGGGCGCATTGGGCGAAACCCGGGAGACCGAGCCCGCCCGTGTCCGTGCCCGTGTCCGTGCTCGCCTCCGCGGGCCGGAGGAAGCCCCGGAGGTACGGGGTGGGGGGGACACATCCCCGGGCTCGGGGCGCTCCCACGCGCGCTCGAGGCGCGACACCCACGCGAGGCTTCTGCAGAGACGGCGTGATCCGGGGGGCAGCAGCCACGCGGGAGCATGCACATATCCATACACGTGTATAGGCGCGGGGGGAGCCGCCTCCCGCCCTCCCCGCGGCGCCCGGCGGGGGCCCGCAGCCCGGGGATCCGATCTGCCCCCGCGATTACAAGCGCAGCCGGGTCTCCATTTTGGGTCTCCGAGCAGTGCCTGGGAAGCGGCAGGGATCCGCGGCCGCCCTCCCGCTAATGCCGAGTGACAAATCGCACTTAGGCGATACATGAACGAGAAAATGATTTATGGATTTTCACGACGGTCTGAGCCGATGAAGGCGACATGAATTATCCATCCTAATGTGCAATATATCATTTTCTAATAACACTGGGTTGGCCCTAACTCTGTGCGCTGCTCCCTTCGATAGCAGGTATCGATTCGGCAGAGTCCGAGCGCTGGCTTTCCACTGGACACGTACCTCCTGCAGCACCAGCTGAGATCTGTGTATTTACCTCTTCCTAAAGCCCAGGGCTATGGACAGACCCCTGACACTGTGGCCTTTAGTTTTTCCATCTGTCATCATTTAATTTGGCAATTCCTTTGCCGAATGAAGACTAATCTTTCATATCACTGCATTTCACTCTGTGCTGTGATTTGGAGATGGAAAGAGAGGATGCCAGGTTTGTTAATCCTCTGTGCTGACAGGGATGGCACCTGGGTAAGTCAAACCTTTCCCCCCTGCCAAAACCCTTCTTGGCACCCCAAGTACAATGGGGCACTTTCTAACAAGAACAGATNATTATGATTCTGGTTCTATTTTAGGTATCAGTCAGTTTCAGGCCTGTGGCCTCTTTACCATCTGGATGTTAAAAACACATCGAGAACTGGCCTTCCCTGGCCCTCAAAGCTCCTAGATTGTCATTCCTTTTTTTAAATTTAATTATCTTGGTAAGGGAAAAAAAAAAAAAACACAAAAACCCCCACCCATGTTCTCCCTCAAGAAAATAACAGCTCATGGTGCAGGAAAGATTACTGGAGTCAATGATGGGATTAGGATTGTAAATAAGAAGCAAAAGGTATCATGATTAGAAAAAGCCTGTCTCCTAAGAGGAAGATGTATATGTATTACTGATGGGGCCATAGGATGAAATCCTGCTTCAAAGCGAAGTCGATACAGAACAATTTTACAGACTAACTAAGAGGCCAGATTAAGGTTATTTGTATCAGAGGGGAAGGTTCACTGCCACCACTCCCTCAATGGATTTCTCTCTTAATTGCCAACAAGGAGACAAAACAGGAAGGCTACACAATTTGGCTAATCAATAAAAAAGTCTGTCTTCACATTTGCCTGAGGAGCACTCCGTATGTCAAATCAATGTAGAAGCCACCAAAGTTCTTGCAGAGGTCACCAGTGATTAAGAGATTTTCTGATGGCTTTTAAACAACCCCGGAGACAAGCATCTGCCGCAAGGTTGAAGATGTAAGCAGAACTAGAGATATGATGTTAATCATCACCTTCACACTTATGGGAGTGCTCCTGGTGATAAAAACGACTCATTGTGTTTATGACCTTTGACAACTGTTTTAATAAGCGATGATAAAGTATGACTTCATTACACCCTCTGTACTCCACCAGTGATCAGATATCATGGAGCTCTCCAGAAGGTGCCAGTAGTCCAGAACAGAATTACAGTGGATGCATCCTGTGGGAGTTTCTTAAGGCCAGCTTCTGCCTCATTTTTTCTGCCCCCAAACATTCAATACACATTTCAGGGAGACTATTCAAGCAGCAAGAAGCTGCTCAGTGCGAAACAGTAGATCGGTACAGTCTACTGCTATTATCTTGCCTTCTCCAGCTTTCAGAGTCTATCATAATGTTTATCATAAAAAGAAAAAAAAAAAACCCAGCCTGTTTCAATGACTTGTGATTTTAGCTGGTTCAAATCTGCATTGAAATAAATAGAAGAAAACTATTTTTTCCACAGTTAAGCTCTGAATATTTTCTATCAGTCAGGCCTTTTGCAGTGTCCAGATCAGAGCAGCCAAGGTCCTGGTCACTTCGAAATAGTTGTTTCTGTATGCATGGCTTTACACTAACATTTGGCCTGATTCCTATAAGATTGTTTCATGTCCCATTACTATTAATGTAATAATTAGTCACAAATCTGACAGCCTTTAACTTCACTTTTATTGTCATGCTGCAGATACAGTATAAACAAATGAAAACAACTTTATACTAAGTGATCAGTCAAAAATACTGATTTTATCTGTTCACTTGCAGACAAGATATGTATCTATGATACATATGATCTATAGATACATATGCATATGTATCTAACATCATAGAAGATATTTCTTAACAAAAGACTCTTCAATAAGGCAAATTGCTTATCATTTGGCTAGAATTTTCAGAAAGATAGTTTACTGCATAGAGAGAAACCTGGTACTGAATCAGATGAAAGGTAAAATATGATCAC
Source organism: Mystacornis crossleyi (assembly GCA_013400655.1). NCBI lineage: Eukaryota > Metazoa > Chordata > Aves > Passeriformes > Timaliidae > Mystacornis > Mystacornis crossleyi. Next base: position 3,212 of record VYZQ01068536.1, read on the forward strand.
ATTGATCAGGACAGGCATCATTAAGACACTATTTTCTCTATAAATTTCTTTTTTTATGGTATGGCTCAATTGCCTGCACCAATTTCTTTGAACTTCATCAAAATACAGTTGACCTGTATCTGAATTCAACCAATGCTGCTAAGCTTGAATGATTACCAGAGCAAATGAGGACAAAACTACAGTGGAAAACTCCAGTTGTTTGAGACTCTGTTAAGCTTCTTATAATACACTCAAAGCCATAGGTAGATGTAGTTGCTCATGATAAAGAAAATTGCACTGTTGATTTTCTTTTCAACAGCAAGTTCAAACCTTGAACTAAAGCACCACTTGTTTTGAGGTTCAGCTTGAAAGCAGTAGTTCAAATAAAAAACTTCTATTCTTAGACATAATACTGTATGTCTAGTACTTGACAGAATAAATAAAAAAAAAGCCCTGAAGTCTAGATTGTTTGCCCAGAAGAATTTGCATTCTTGGGCCTCAGTGTTCCACGTAGATATAATTTCCAACATAATTCTATCATCTGAGTCATCGTGCCAACTACGCAGCAGATAACAATAGCACCGACTAGGAAGGAAAATTAAAAAGATGGCAAAAGAGATGTTATAATTATGCAATCACTTAGGAAGAGTGCACACATCTGTATTTTTGAACCTATTCTAGGTGGAGCTACTTTCACTACCAATATTCAAGATTTTTTAAATCTGTATTTTTTAAATCTTCCCTTAGTAAGATCCTATGCTCAGGTGCTTGCTTTTTCTCCTAAAATTGCATCTGTGTAGGGAAAATTTTTCCATAGACTTACCCACCTCAATTTCAGTATTGAGGAGGTTCCAACTGGAAAGCAGTTTAGTCACTTGTGAGGCAATGATTTTTTTTTTTTTTTTGGGGGGGGGTGCTATGCTAAAAAAATTGCAATATTCAATTCAAAATCTTACCACCTCCACATTTTGGAATAGCAGCTTTAGCAGATGGAGGTCTCAGGAGTACTTGTTGCCATTCTCAGGAAGACACACCAAAGGGATAAGTCCTCAGAACTTCTTCCACAGAAGCTGTTCCTTGAAACACTTCCTCACTCTCAGAAATTTATAAGTTGGTCTTTGAAAAATCTATGCTAGACACCTCCTCTCACAACTGCTTAGCGGCTGGACTGCATGACAGAAACTGTGCAAGTTTATACGTTCTGCACAATTGCTGTGGAAGATGAACACAGTTTTTCTCAGAATAATTATTTCTGGGGTTCTGCAGGCCCCTCTCTAGAGCTGGATGTAGATCTGAAGCACGTGCACACATCCATACATTTGCTACTCTCAGTGGTGGTAAGGAAGCAGGAGAAAGTGGAAAAGGACAAACATCTGTATAGAACATAGACTAGCAGAAAAAAGTGGTCACAATTACTAAAGGATAGGGAAATGGCTATAAAATTATAACTGCAGGAAAACAAATGGTAAAAGAAAAATTTTAAAACCCCCCATCATTTGAACTTAAAAGCAAAACCGGTCAGGCTATAACCACAAAGCTAAATCCCCTATCAGACTTCTCAGCAACTTCCTAAGGTCCTGCAGCCTAACGGCAAAACTTAGCTTCCTTTTGCCCTTTATTAGCAGGCTTTACATATGCACATAGAAAAGCTCCTAACTGTGAGCTGTTACTTAATTAGGTGAAGTAGGAGTAGTCTGTGCTATAGATTTCAGTGGTACACACTCTATTCATTATGCAAGTAGGGGCCTGGTGTTGCTACAATTACAGTTTTTCAATTAAAAATCAAACCAGAAGATTGTCTCCCTCACCAGAAGTCAGTGCAGCAGTGGGATCTCCAGAGGCTGATCACGGAGGTGCAAGGTTGCTCTCATCAGCAGGATCTCACAGCTACAGGGCACAGGGACAATATACCTCACTCAGCAAAACTACGGAAACATGATTAGTAAAGTATGCAAGTTGCATAAGCAGACTTAAGAAATGTTGGATTTCAAAGTTCCTGATGTTGTTGCTTCTAGTGAGCTTGTAAATCGTGGTGATATGTTACTAAAAGATCCCTCTTTGCTACCTGTCAGTCCTGTAGTTTGTGTGTTGGAATGAGACACTCAAAAGGTACCCAATTTTTATTCTGGGACAAGATCTTTCCCAAGAAAGCTTTTGTTGTTTGATCAGTGCACACCATGAACAGTGCTGCTGATGCTGAATCAGAGCTGGTTCATACCTCCAGCACTTTGACTTCTCTTACAGTATACAGTGCAGAAGGAAAGGAAGGGAAGATCCTGTAGCTAAGGATGTTGAATACCGTGTGCTATTGTGTGTTAACACATGTAACATATGAGTCGGTTCCTTGGTTTGAAGAAAGGCTGTAACACTGTTGCCAAATGTATTTTGTCATGAATGGATGAATATTTGCGAAGCACTTGAGTATGGTGAGAAGAGTTCCGGAGGTGATTATGATTTTAGAGGAAGTGGAGGGTTGGCACAATATGCTCTGCAGAAGACTGCAGCAACAAGTGACTGTCTCCTCACATGCCCACAACAAGCTGCTGAATCACACCGGCTTCCTTTAATACTGGTGTTTTCTCATTGTGAAGGCTTTACTATGCAAGTCTTTTTGAAGTAACACAAGCATGTACAATCATATGCATATGCTTACATGTAATTACATGAACCTTGATGCTGAGCTTGGAGAGAAATGATAGTTCTGCAAGACGTACAAGTGGGGGGGGAGAGGGGAATGTAGCCACAACCAAGTTCAGCAGGAGCAACGGCCAGTACAAACCCGATCCTCCCGCTAGCGAGAGTCTTTTAATTCAATGCGCCTCCAAGCTCTCGGGAGAGCCTGATCAACTCAGCCACTCGAGACAGCAAAATGTTACCCCCATGACTGGCAGGGTCACCCTGCTCAGCACAGGGCTGGATGGCCTCCGTGGCTGCTCCTCCCGGCTGCCAAGGACGGGTGCAGGGCACGGCTGCCGCGGGGACAGAGAGCGTCATCCCCCTATAGCAGCCTTTTGCGCTCCCGGAAAGCTGCGAGCTGCAGCAGCTGCTGCTTAAGAAAGAATGGTCCGGCAAATTCTGCAGCTGTGGGAGGCAGCAGCAGGATTGCAAACAAGCCATGTAATGTCCATGCAAAAGGAGGAGCTGCGCTTATTACAAATAGAAGTCGTGCAGTAATCTGCACTGCTGTGCAGTCACGAGGGGAGTGTCTGTCTCCAGAAGGCAGAGAGCTGACTTATTTAAGTGATCAATTGGGAAAAATATCACACGAGCGCTGTGAAAACTCTATGTGAGCTAAACACGAAAGTAAAGAGATTTGCAGGAAAGGGAGGGAAAAGGAAGTGAAGACAGGAAAGACTCAAGTTGTGGGAAGTGTTAAATAGAAGAATGAGCCATGTAAATGTGATTTAGGGTAGAGTGGGAAGATGTCAGAAATGTTGTAGGAAGGCTTGGATTTCCTTAGCTCTGAAAAGCATTTGAGAGTTTGCTGGCTTTCAGTGCTTCTCATAGATTTCCCTATAATTGGGGGAATCTTGGTGAAAGGGGATCATTGCTTCCTGTAAAAGGCAGTATCAAGAGCAGAGTGGGAATATTTTGGAAGAACTTACTGCTTTTACTGGTTGTGCTGTACTACTGGCTTTAACTGGAAAAGCTTCTCCTGGAAGAATGTATTGGGAAGTTGTCTGCAGCCCTCCCTTGCTGCTGTAATGCTGGGCAGTAGGGATCTGGGGAGCACTTGTGTCCCCCAGTTTCCACCATTCTGTAGTTTCTAAGAATCTGGAGTTGACCAGGAAATGAGATTATAACATTCAGTTTGCTGGAAAGAAAGGATATAGGCATATGACCCTTTGCCATATTTTGCTCAGTACAGAAAGGAACAAAAGCACAATTAGGAAGGAAGAAATAGCCTTTACGACATGACCAAAGTGCTGCTAAATAGCTTCAGAAATGCAGTTCTTACTGCAAGCCAAGATAGAAAATCCAAATAATAGTTGCATATATTGATTTAACAGTGTAACTATAGTCCTACAGGACAGTATTGAAGAATATTAGCTGAAAATCCTTGACCAGAATTCAGAAAATTATAGCATCATCAGAAGTCCTTTGTCTACAGAACTGTAATATATAAAACTGTAAATTTTAATGGCCCTTGATAGAATTTTCAGCAGGTAATAAATAACTGCCTTGTGTTGTGGTCTCTGTGGGAAGAGGGAGAATAGTTCTTGATTGGCACTCCAGTCTGAGAAATCACAAGAAATGGGGCTAGAAAAAAAAATGTATTTTTTTCTGCCAAAATGAGCTTTCTGGATAATAAAGTGATACTGCAAATTTCTAGAGGTGATTGCTGTAATAAAACGGTTTCCAGAGCTTATGTGCTTTTAGGGAATGGCAGAAATTGTCATTTGATGTAGCACCAACATTAGAAGACAGGATTGTGCGCTTGCTTTGCTTGTGGTGGTGACTTGGAAGAACTGCTTTCCCTTTCCATGCCTCAATCGTTAGATGATTATAATGGGCACAATATTTCTCCCCTATGAAAAAAAGTGAATTAGGGCCATGAGAAGGAAGGTTCCATACAGGAACTGGACTTCATTATGGCAAACGAGCATAATCTGAGAAGGTTTCTCTTTAAGCCTGCCTACTGAAATGAGACAGAAGCAGAAATGTGTGCTTTGGGCATCCTAACAGCAGAAGTTTGGGAGATTTTTGTAGTAACTTGGTGTGATTTGGCAGTATGAAAAATGCTGCGTTAGAGCTTTGAGTGTTGCATCAAAAATGCTGTGGCCATGCCAAAATGCAGCCTGGTATAAACACATTTGACTTATTCAAATGTCTTCAGAATACAGAGAGAAGTTAATTTTGTAGTGGCAGTTGTACTGCTTGTCCCCTGTATGCTGTCTTGAGGTAGAAGAAGTCGGTAGACATTGCTTGATTTATCTAATCTGCTAGGACTGGGACTGTCTGATAATCTGGAACCTGATGCATCTTGTCCAGTTTGTTATTGCTGGGTGATGAGATAGCATGTCTATGATCTATCTATTAATGTATAGCAGATGCTAATCATATCTTAGCAATCTAAAAAGCCTAGCATAAATTTATTAAAATACTTGTGAAATTAGAATAGAGGTTTCCTTTGTACCATTTTGTTGCCAAGTGTGGCATTAGGCAATAATAGCTTTCAATCTGTGAGAGTAGTAAAAAAAAAAATTTCCGAAGTAGTTTAACCCTTTTGGCTAAGAAAGCGTTGTCACTTTGGCATCTGTTCTAGACCCACTTAAATCACTGGAGTTTGTGACACAGTTTTTTGTTTTCTGGGGGTTTTTTTTGTTTTTTTTTTTTTAATCTTGGGGTATGATGAGCTCCTGCTTGTAGCCACAGCTTCATTTGTCCTACAAATCTGTGTGTGTTTGTCAGCCGGTTGACAACCATTCTTTGATCATGTTTCTTTGGGTTTTTATGTTTCTTTTTTCTCTTACAGGGACAATAAAAATGTATTTTCTCTGGAACTCAATGCAAAACAATAGAAGCCTTTCCTGAAATTAGGCATGATCAACCAGCATACTTTTTTGTTAAAATGTTCTGGAATCATGTTCCTTGTTTTTATCATTTGATGCTATATTCATTTTTTGGCTGTGATCTACAGTATAGGTACATGACCACACACACATGTGTACAAGTGGGAGGAAAACTCTCAGTTACAGAAGTCTGATCTTGCATTTTATGGACATGTGAAATGATGATGAAAAGCCTGTAGGTAATTGGAACATGGACAAAATGCAGAACTGTGACTCTGGAACCAGCAATACAGAGAGCATTTTCTGGAAAGAAAAAGCATATCCCACTCTTACCCAATTTCTGGCAAATAATTTTTGTTTCAGCATGAAATATGTTTCAGAGATAAAATAGTAGTTATTTTCACTGTGAATAATAATAAATCTCAGAATTGGAAACAACTTCTCTGCCTTGTTTTTATCTTCATTTCACTTTCTCAGACCAAATTAATTTGATTATACTGTGGAGCAAAATGCTGGAAATGTCCTTTTCCAAAATATATGGAAAGTAAAGTAAATAGAAAGTAAGCACGTGTTCCTTTTTATTGTATTTTTTATGGAGGTTATAACCGGAGTTATTTTCTTCCAGATTTAATCTGAGTTCTTATAAGCAGTTACTCTTATGGAATCAGTATGGACCAGATCCAAAGTTGTTCAAGTAAAATAGCGAGATTTCCAGTGATTTCAGTGTTTTTTGATCAGGCCCTTAATCTTTTAGAAAATGGTAAGCTTAATACGACTATTGTGTAGATGGTGCTGATGGAATTCTCTTTTGTGCCTAGAGGAGAAGAAGGTGGAGATTTACTAAGTGGTTGTCTGTAAGTATTGTTGTACTTCATTGTAATTTTGTTCCCTTTCCAGCTGTTTTTGTACATAAAAAGTTAAAGTAAATCCCTTTTTAAAGGTTCACTACTGTGTTAGGGTACTTAAAGTTTAATGTCTTTGTGTCAAAGAGCTTTTATGAAAGAAGATTTGTCCAGGCATATCCTGTAATAAACATCTGGAAACTGCTGGGGTTGGACTATGGTGGCTATATAGCAAGAATACAGTTTAACTAGCTGGCTCTACATCAGGATTAATTTCCCCCTTGGTTTGTTTTTTATTTTTTGGTTGGGGTTTTTTTTTTTCCTAGTTTATCAATTCATTTATTTATTTTTTGATCTGAATATTTATGTCCTATCTTTGTTGAATGGTCTTAGTCTTCTGGTTGGTAGACAGCAGAAAACTCATCTTGTGTTGATGCTGGGAGGGCTGTATGAAAGCAGATTACATCCCTGCATGGTATTCACTCATTAAGTGTTTGAAGACCAAAGTTTCTCATCTTTAAAGACAATTTCCTTTAGTACAAAATATGTAGGAAAATGAGCATTTCTAAATTAGGCAAAAGAAAAAGCTGCCACAGAGGTAGTAGGCATCATTTGTATGTGGGCCAGAAGTTTAATTAGGATTTGGCAAAACAAAAAACTAGAGCTTTAGCCCATCTGATACAAACCAGAAGTGAAAGTCCTTAAACAATTTGAGGCGGGAAGGGAATTTAAGGTTTTTAGAAACTGGAAAGGGAAAGACAATGAATAGTTTCAGTAGTAATAATGAAAATGAAGGGGAATTGCAGAAAAATACCATAAAAGAATAAAGAAATAGAAGTTTGAAGAAGTCTCAGAGGGAAAATTAGGTAAGGAAAGTTCAAGCAAATAAGAAGTAGAATATAAAGTAGTAATTCCTTCACTACATTTATAGTCCTGTGAATGAACAAGCAAAACCAAAATCCATATTTTGGATGTGATGATGCTGAACGGTAATGATCTGTAATGGTAAGAGCCATCATCAGAATTCTCAGATGACAATAGGAGGCTTTATAAAATAATTTTAAGTGTATGACTTAATCGGTAATTCTTAGAGAATTATTATCACTGACAGTCCAGGAACAGATTAATTGAGTGAACATGCAGAAATAGAATTATCATCTCCCCAATTTAGCTGCACTTACTTAAAGTACAGCTTGATTCTTCTAGATGAAATGGGGCTAGGTCAGTCAGGGTGGAAATGAGTGGAGTGAGTCAGCCCTTGGACAGAGACACAAAGCTGGATTCAGTGTTTTGAGCAATGGAAACAGCATTTCCATGTGCCACCAGTGCTTGCTGGGGTGACACCAAAAAAGGCTTACCAGAAGCATGGCACTGCCAGTAGTACCATGGAGATGATGCTGACCAAGGACCCAGAGGGAGCTTGTTCACCTCAGGACCTCATCATCTCTCAGAACTCCTCTGTGACTACTCCCCACAGGCCCTCCAGCAAAAGAAAGATTTTAATTGCTTTGAGGAAGAAGGAGAAAAATAAAGATGTAAATGAGAAATGCAAGTGCTTACAGATACTTGCAGGTACTCACGGTAAGTGCCTTTGTTCAAAATCTCCTCAACCCTTTTTGAGTCTGAAGGAGGAAAAAATTTGCTTCTGAGGCATTTAAAACTAATTTTGTTCTCATTTGTGTGAGAAGATAAATTGTGATACTTATGAAACTATGTCATTTTAATTGTGTATGTTAGAACATGTTTAGCACACAGGACGGACTAGATTTAGTCCTTGGAACTTTTATTTTATTGCTGTGTGTATCTCACCTGTACTTTCAATCTGTAAAACATGGATATTATGAAGCTGCAAGCAGTCTCATTGTATTTCTCTGCTGTGTTACCTGTTTTTTCTGAAGAAGCCTGCCTTAAGAAGCCATGCTTTCTATGCCCATAGACTTATTAGCCCAAATTGGTAATAAATGCCAACAACTAATATTAATTACAGTGTTGGTGTGTGATTCACATTAAGAACAGAAGGATTACTTTTAGAATCAGAGTGGATGCAGTCTGTTGCAGCAGCATGAGCAGGTAGTGGGTCTTCCCTAGCAGGGGTCATCTATAAATAAAATTTCTCAGACCAGAACCATGCAGACTTGTGCATTTTGAAGTTAATCAGTGCTCACGTGGTGTCTCTCCTCTCATCATCAAGTTTTTAACAGAAAAGAGTGCAGGGGAAACCCATGCATAGGCATCGTTTAAGTTTGTGTTGTGTTTACCCTGTGCGACCTATGGATTCATGCTTTTATTTGTATACATAGTGGGAGAAGCCTGCAAGAGACATTAACAATGTCCTTTTCCCTTTCTCCCAGCATAATTCAGATGGAATTATGGGAGTGCTTGGATGAGTTCACTGCCCTGAGCACGTGTGGAGCTGGGATCCCTTGTCCCTTCTCTCCCCTCCTGTTTTACTGATGTCCTTCTAAGGCATTTTCTTTTTCCTTCCAGCTTTCCAAATGCGATTGTGCCATCATTTTATTATGTACAGAGGTGACTTTAGACTTATGTGGTTTGTGTTTTCCTCTTTGCTGGCTTGACAGGTTATACGGAACCTGCTTGTCCACACAAACGCTTAAATCAAGTGCCCTAGGTTAGCCAGTGGGGAATAGCCCTTGAACCCTCTACTGCAGACTTCCAGGTGCTAGACCAGACATAATATATGCCTCAGATTTGATGACTCCAAGTATTTTAATTACATGGATATATGCTGTAGGAACAACTTCTTCAGAGAATTTCATACTTAAAATCAATTGATTCACACGATTATTTTCATTAATGAAAAAAAAATCTAAAATACTTGTTTGAAACTGGCTGAAATGAAGTTTAGTTCTGGTTTTCATAGTTCCTGCAGTTATGTGAAACAGTGGAGTTCAGCCTAATTGACCATGCACAATGTGTTTGCACGTTACTAATTTCAAAATCCAAGGCTTAATGTTAACGTTAGAATTTGAATGACCTAAATAGAAAAATACAAATTTCTTATATACACTAAACTTTTCATTTGCTATGATACTGATGCCTAGATACCTTATTTAATGATAGTTAATACAGTGATACTGATTTTGTCCCTGCTGTGTTCATTATTAACCCCAGAAGGCAATGGAAATTTTATTAGACTCAGTACTGGATATTAATACTGTGCCTGACTGTGTTGTGAAAAAAACGAAGAAGGAGCCCGCAAATATTTGTAAGTTAATTGCCTGACTTGGAAACCACTAATGCACATGAATAACATTTACTCACGGAGACTGTCTCGGTGAATTCAAAATCTGTCCAATGAGCAGTTGTCAAATAAGGCCATAAATCACACTTTTACAGAAAGTTTAAGAAATGTTAATGAGAAGGTACCCTCAAAGTATTATGAAAACTTAAGACGTTTTCATGAACAGCATTTTAAAGTCATACATAATTAAATAAAGGAACTGGTCAATGTTTAAAAATAAACAACCAGAAGTTAAGTTTAGTTTGCCTATATTAAAAATAATAAATCTGGAGTGGCCATCAGCTCACGGTTGCTATTTATGTTCTACCTGACAACAACCACCCATGCCCATGTTCCTTCAAACCTGGTACACCATACTCAGTGGCTGAGTTATACATGCCTGCACGTGGGTTTTCATTTATTTTTGTGGCTGGCCAGTGTTACAGCAGAATCAGTAGGTGGGCAACCACCTGAGCCATGAAGGAGCCTGGCACTCTGCTTTCACATGGGAAGCAATGTGGGGACAGATGTACATGGGGCCTGTCTTGTGGCTAAGCGAAAATGCTGTGGTGGTCCACCAGGATTTCAGCTGTGCTTTGTTTACCTGAGCAGTGAGTAGGGATAATGTCACTAGAGTAAGTAGAAGAAAATGACAAGCTGATGGCCAAACAAAATTCCTGTCTCAGGGGAGGTGATTTCTTATATCACCTGCACATGGTTACCAGTCCCTGTCTGGGATGGTTAATTTGGGTGCATAGAGCCAAGTGCAGAGAATCTCCACAAGCTCGGTGGAGAGTTTGGGAAGGCAATAGTCATGCTCAGGGGAGTCTTCCAGGAGGGTTACTGTGCATTGGAGGATGCAGCTGCAAGGCACATGGCATTTTGGCAGCAGCCTATGTGCAGTTGCAGTCCTTTGTGGATCCTGGTGTACTGAAAGAGGTGCATTCCAGTGGCCCTAGGGAATAGGAGGGGATGAATGTTTTTCTTTGAGCCAAAATGTGGGTTTAATTTCTCTTGTGACCTGGGGTGGGCCTCTCCAGCCCTATTCTGAGTGGGCAAAGCTTTTCATCATTAATGCACATTGCATCCCAGGTTCCAGGAGTTTCTGTGTGGCCAGCTAGGGAGGATGAGTTGAGATGTGCAGGCAGGACCATCAGTGCAGCAGCCTGAGGTGCCCAGTGGGGCTACCCTGTTAATGCTGAAGCCAAACATGAGTGAGGTTGTGTGGTGGCAGGTTCCGTGCAGGCCTGTGTCCCATGTGTCCTGGTTTGGACAGGCGCTTACTAAGGAAGGCAGGAGTCCCCCTCCCACCCTGGAATGGAAAAATGTAACCCCCTTCCTCCCAAACGACTATAATTTTGAAATTGAGGGGCTTTTAGGCAAGGATATGAGAAATAGGAATAACAGGTCTTTACTGAGATATATATATGTGCAGCAAGGCAAAGCAAAACAACAATAACTAAGGCAGTAATAACCAACAGAAATCAGACCCCAGTGACAGCCGCCGGGGCTGTCAGGCACTTTCCCCTTTGCTGCAGTGACGGCCACAGCCGGCAGGGGCGCTCCGGAGCGAGGTCGGGGAGCACGGGGGAATGCTGGGCTTGCCCACGCCGGGAAGGGATGGAAGAAAGGCTTCAGCAGCCCCCGGGCAGCCGGTCCTGGTGCTTTAGCAGGTTTCCCTGGGAGCAGCAGGCTGGAATGGCAAGGATGAATGCAGAAGAGAATCCCAGGTGGCAGGCGAGATGCACAGAACTCCAAAGCTGCAGCAGGAAACTCCAGGACCTCCCAGCAGGCAAGGGGTGTGGTGCCCACAGTGCTATGGCGCAGCGAAACTCCAAAAGCAGTAGTGAAGGGATGGCGGAGGCAGGGCAGGGCAGAAGGACAAACAGCAGAAAACGCAACCTCACAGTGAGATGAGTTCTCCCCACGGCGACTGCAGTCTCCGCTCCCTCCAAACGCCAGGAGAGCAATGAAGCCCCAAGCACTGCACCCCACTTCTTTTCCCAGTTCTAAATCTCATGATGTCTCCGCTTCCCCACCTGAGAAGACACTACCAAGACAAAAGGGACAACTGGACCCCTCCCTTGTGGCTAGCTAGGTCTTTTTGGTTTTTTTAAGTACTCAGTAATGTGCCTTAACATGCGGAAAAATTCTTTGAGAGGAAAAGAAAAGAACACACACACAGACACACAAAAAGGAAATCTCCTAAAACCCCAACACCATGGTATGATGTCACAGTGGAACACCCATAGCGACAGCCTCTGCTCCACACAATGTCCCTGAACCACTGTCTCTGGAGAGGCCTGGGTGACACCAGGACTGCTGTCACCAGCACTCTGCTGTGCAAGAGCTATCCTGCTGCCTGGAGGTGGAAGGAGGCTGTGGCAGAGCATTGGAGACACCACTTGAGAAGTGTTGAGGGGGAGGAGAGGAGCAGAGGGTTTCTGTAGCAGGAAAAGCACGTCTTTCACAACTGTTGCAGTGTAGGGAGGCAAAGATGCAGAAGTACCTGCTCTATAATGCTGTGGAGCCAGAGGAGCTCCCAACCCTCAGGGAGCTCAGCACCATGGGTAAGGCTCCAGGGGTCCTTTGCAGGAGCGCTATCAGTGCCAGGATTACATGGACATGAGCTATGGAAAGCCCAAGGCTGGGGCGATAGGTGTGACCCTTCTGGAGGGTACAGACTGCTGCAAGGAAAGCCCTGCCTTCTTGTGCCTTGGAGCTTGAAGGTGGCTTTGGTAGCTGTGATGTCCCACCCTTAAGGACGAGGGAGCACCCAAGATTCATAGATGCTTGTAGTAGAAGTGGTGCCTAAAAATCACTTGCTTTTTATATACTTTTCATATATTTGTAGGTCTACAGATTACTATTACATAGTTGTAAAACTCCTAGTATTGTTCCTACCCTTTCTCTTAGATTTTAGAGTAATAAACTAATCTTCCAACACATTCCTGAAATACTATTTAGTCTTATTTTCAAGAAGAGAAACTAGAAGTACATTTTGTTTTCCAAT
>VYZQ01068554.1:1697-12719 GCA_013400655.1 Mystacornis crossleyi
AAGCCGAATGCTATTTAAGTATTGACCCCAGACATGTGAATTTACTAGTTAGAACTTCATTCTTTTCTGCACTGGATGCATCAATATAAGCATCAACTGCTATTTTGTTAAATTCACATTGTGGGTGGAGTGTTTTCAGGCCGTGGAGACTCACAAGACTGTCTCAAGCCTCAGCTGAAGTACTCTGAGATAACCCAGCAGTATTTCATATGCAATGTCTATTGAGTTACCTTGCCTAAGTATTTAGAGCAAGTCACATCCCAGATGGGTCTAATGAATTTTGTAGAGCTTATAGAAATTTAACTAGAGCCCGAAGCAAGCAAACAAGCAAACAAAAACCAACAAAACCCCAACTAAAAAACCCCAAAACAAAAAACAAACGAACAAACAAAAAAAACCCTCAGAAAAACAAAAATCCTCACAACACAAATATAGTCACTGAGGAAGAGTTAATGGCTTGGATCCCAAAGGCATTGGAGTATGTAACTTGTGCTGATTTCAGGAGAAGCTGATTGTCTAAATGCAGTATAAGCATCTGATACTTTGGTACTTTTAGTTCCAAATAACTGAAGAGAGGCTGGAAAGAAAACGGATTCTTCCTGAACTATTTCCCTAATTTTCCAGTCATACAGGCTAGAAAAGGTTACCTAGCATCTCTGAGTGTCGATCTTCACAGAGGTTTGTTACCATGTACAAGTGATATTTATTTATAAGGCACTTCAGAGCAAAGTGAAAATGTATTATCTGTGCTGCTGCAGTTCCTTAAAGTTATGTAACTAGACCTGATGAGTAGTGTGAGATTTCTGAAGTGTTAGCGCTCTATTTATTTTGTTCCTCCTCAATATACAATTGGCACTGATAAATTTCCTCTTCTACCCCAGTTTTACGTGTGTATTCTCTTGAACATTGCCACATTAGGGCAGCTCTTGTCAATGAAGGTTATGGATCCCGTCCTTCCCCTAAAGAGTTAAACAAAATTTTATCTGTGACTTTAAGGAGAGAGGAGTTAATTGAAACACAAACCGCTTCTGCCTGACTGTGCTGCGGCGAGAGAGGGTCACAGAGGAATTTGCAAGAGATCTCTTCCAAAAGAGATCTCCCCCTTATGGACCCTGGATGTCACTGTAGTGAGCTCTCTCTGTTCCCTCTGCTCGGCATCCCCACGCTTGAGCAGCCCCTCAGCTACTGACTGTCAAATGTGCCTGAAAGGGCATTACAAAGAAAGCAAGTGGAATTACTGTTGGATTCAGTCATCACGCATACTATAGTGAATCAACCAATAAACGTGAAGGGCTGTTATCCTTTCGGCCCTCTTGCTGTCATTTTTTCCATTGCAGATGTGTCGTGTACTGGTTTCCTTCTGCTTGCCTAAATATTTTCTAAGAATACATTATGTGGTCTACTGGGTGCCAAATTGTTTACGTAACAAGACTAAGGGCACCTGCAGTGTTTCTCATTTTCTAACCTGCTGCAAGATCCTTAGTTGTTGTCAGGCAACAGTTTTGTGCTTGCCTCCAGAGTCATTCCTGTGACAGAAGCTTGCTGTTAATGCTGTTGTAAAACCTTCTGGTGAGTCTTAAAGTTCAAACATAGGGCTGAATAAAAAGAAATTCAGGTTTCTTTCACTGTGTTTTGTCAGACGCTTTCTAGGTTAAGTATGGTTGAGACATTTTCCTCTATGTCTTGGATAAAACCAAAGCATCTTTACCCCAGAATCCAAAGGACCCATAGAAACCACCAGTAAAACCAGGGGTGAACTGTTCTAGGTATGAATATCGGATGCCCCATATGAAATGATCTGGCTCAAGAACATCATAGGTTCAACACAGTAAGAGGGAGAAGGGAAGACACTACAGAGAGCTGAACTGTGTGTTTTGCCTTCAGCAAAATGTGCAAGTGATTAAATATATTTCCAAGATTCATTTTTTGAGATATCCATTAAACAGCAATGGCATCTCTGAGAATTTTTGTCCTTTCAATGTTTTTTGCAACTCTTTTGGTTTCAGATTGGAACATTCAGATCCTGTGTTTAAGAAACTTTCTTACAGAGAATATGAAGTGGATTTTAAAAAAGAAAAACCAGCAAATACATTTGCAGGTAAACAGGAATGATATGTTCTGAGTATTTTCATCTGTTGCTTGTTTTAAAGCCAGTGGCAACCTAAGCAAGCTTGTGTTTTTATGTCCATTATTTGTACATAAACCAGATAGGCACAGGGGATGAGGTCTCTACAGTGCAGGAATGAGGCTTCCAAAGACCATAGAGAGGCTGGGCTTTCAGAGGATGTGGCTGTCTGCAAATCAGTTGCACCATACAAAGTTGTTCCCTTTGTTTTCAGCATCTGATGAGATTTACCACATGCCTTTAGATTTGTATGGCACAGCCACAGTGATGACACTGTAAATTCACATGGAAAGAGCCTAAGGCCTGAAGCTAAATATTTGCGAAATTGTTTACAAGAGACTAACAAGCCAAAAGTTGTCTTAGCAGTTTTTTCAATTGCTTATTTTTGCAACATGGGGAGTAGGGATACAAGGTCTTGAAATCTTTTGCAGGAAATGCCTCAAGAAATTTGCAGTGTGGAACTGATTATTTATTTGGATAACATTTGGGGATTGAAAGAACTCTTTGCGCTGTAACTTCTGGCATTCAGAGTGCTACTAAAGTAATGTGTTTGAATGCCTTTCTCTAAACTCTTAAACTATAAAATGTTTACCTTCTAAAACTATTTAATTAAATTATATGTGAAAGACTCCTAGGAAGTTCCAATGAACCTCAAGATGAATCTTTTGATAAAGTTTCTGTATCTCTAAATAACTTTTTTCCCCCTAAATCTACTATTTTCCTGTGATTTTTTTAAGTACTAGCTGCCAGATAGTGCATAGTCAGAAATGTTATAAATTATCTGCAGGCTTTAAGTACCCAAATGCCTTTTTATGGGTAAATCTTCATTGCAGTGTTATTATATTCTCTATTAATTTTGCAACTTGTTCTTTGAGAGCTATTATCTTCTAATGTGGGAGAGAATTCTTTGTTTCACTAAACATACTATTTTACTAATAATTTCCTATTTCTTTGTCTTGAATAACTGTAGGACTTCTGGGACCAACCCTGCGTGCTGAAGTGGGAGATACTTTAGTAGTTCACCTTAAAAATATGGCTGACAAGCCAGTCAGTATTCATCCCCAAGGCCTGGTTTACAGCAAAAATGAAGAAGGTAAATACTGTAAAAACTCTGTGTTTTGCTCATTTACTTGTAGACTACTGCATGAAGTGTTGAGAGGGGTCCAGACCAATGCTTGAGGATATGTTTAACACAAATATCTGTCGATCCTCGATTGCAACTTCACGCCCATTGTGAGCTCCTTTCTTGTTCATCAGTGTGACACTGGGAATATGAGTGTCATATGCACAGTCTCCTAACAGTGCTGGTCGTGCTGTTCTGATACTCTGAGCATTTAATGCTCAGCTGTTGGGGGTTGAGAAAGTTTTCTTTCTGTGTGTGTATGTGCTCTTTTCTCCTCTCAAAGGAATTTTTTCCCCATGTTAAGGGGCGATTGCTGGGGTACTTAAGAAAAACAAAGGACCTAGCCAGCCACAAGGGAGGGGCCCAATTGTCCTTTTTTTTGGTCTTGGTGGCGTCTTCTCAGGTGGGGGAGCAAAGACATCTGGAGATTTAGAACTGGAAAAAAAGAGGTGGGGTAGAGTGCTTGAGATTCATTGCTCTCCTGGCGTTTGGAGGGAGTGAGACTGCAGCGGCCGCGGAGAGAATTCATCTCGCTACGAGGCCGTGTTTTTCTGCTGTCTTTGTCCTTCTGCCCTGCCCTACTTCTGCCATCTCTTCACCGCTGCTTTTGGAGCTTTCGCTGAGACANACACCCTCATGAGAGTAGCAAAAAGAGATGATAAACTATGACCAAATGGACAGTTGAGTGTCTGCACCAGCACAAAGTGAGTTTGGTTGCTCATGCTTCTTGGATTGTCCTGCCCTGGGTCCTGAGCCAGAGCTCTGACTTACAATTTACAAATTTATGCAAAGCTTTGTTTGTTGTGTGGGTACAAAAAGAGTTTTGCAACTCCATCTCATTGAGTTGAACAGAACATCTCATTGGAAGACATGGGCAGTTCATTTTGACTCTCTTATTAATTAAACGTGTCTTTTGCACCTCGAATTTCAATTGTCTGTCCTCCCTTTATCATATTGCAGATCTGTTGGATATGGCAGGCATAGACCTGAGCCAGTACTGCTCAGTGAGTGGAGGTGCAGTGTACCAAAGGCCTAAGGCAGCAAGGTAGTGCCAGCCCATGCAGTGGCTTTAGGAGAGGCAGTTAGAAAGGTGACAGAGTGGGCACCATTCCCCTGCAGAGCATCCGTGAGCAGAGGCTGAAGCTTCATGCCATCCTCACCCTAGTCAGACTGATGAAGAGCCCAACCTTTTGGCAGTGATGATACTTCTCGGAAGTCTTTAATCTGTTAAAAACAGGCTGGTGGTGGAATAGCTACTCTCCCCATGCTGCTCTCAACAATGTGTGAGTGGAATCATGAATTATCTCTTTGAAGCTGAAGTATAAGCAAGAAACAAACCAATCTTTTGGAACTGATTGTAGGAGGATATTCCAGCTGTCTTGCTCTTTGTCCTCATGCCACCCTGCTGGCTCTTTTCTTGGCAGGCTCCCTGTATGATGACAGAACAACACCTGCAGAAAAACGAGATGATGCTGTACTTCCAGGCCAGGTCTACACTTACGTGTGGGATGTATCAGAAGAAGTTGGTCCACGAGAAGCTGACCTTCCTTGTCTTACTTATGCTTACTATTCTCATGAGAACATGGCAATGGATTTTAACTCTGGTCTGATTGGAGCACTGCTGATCTGTAAGAAAGGTAATGAAATGCTGTAAGACTACTGTAAGGTAATACATTGTCATTTCTTAATAGAGTTAAGGTTGTATGATAATGAGAAAAGATATATTATTTTCTTTTTCACATCTTTACATGCAATGTAAAACAAACGGCTTTTAACATCATTCTTTTAGATGTTAAAGATTTTAATGCTATTTTTAAATGTCATGCAGTTCCATTCTATAATTATGGGATGGGCAGAAAACATTAATAAATAGCTACCTTTGCCTGTACTGGTTGCATTTTCAGTTGCTTAACTGCTGAATATATGACCTCAAATTTCCTGTCTTAAAATAAATATTTTTTAAAACTTCATTCAAAATGGTTTGGCCATTTCAGAGAATAAGGCAGGAAATAATTGTTTTACCCATTGTCTTTTAAAGGCTGTCTGATCAAGAACCTGGAACGCTCTCTCTTGTGTAACAAGGGTTTAAAATTGCAGAGCAGTGTGTCTTTTGCTAGTCGTTTGACGATACAGCCAAATTTGAACAGCGTATAAGCCTTACAATTGTTCTTGCATGTGATCAGAGACTTTAGATTTTAGCAGTCTGAACCATTGAATTCCATCTCCACTAATAAGAGCTGATGCCTTGTAGCACTTGTAAATAGCTGCTAGATACATATCCCTGGTTTGAGGGACGGTTCAAACAACATGTCATCACATAAGCTACTTAAACTACTTACTGGCCCCTTAAATCCTAAGCTTTTCCAAGTTATATATCCTTGTAGTGAGAGCACTGTGACTTATTTAGCTTGGGTTAGTTTACCTTTTAGATTCAGTTTGAGTCAAAAATTTTGTGTGGACTGTAGACTGCATGGACTTGGACCTTGAAACTTCCCTGAAAGTAAACAGAACTCTGGTTCAGCGTGGGTTGCACAAGGACACTCTCCTCACTGATAGATACCCACTTCATTGCAGAACACACTTACTCATATCACCTCAAAGGAGTGGCATTTGTATTAATTATGTTCCTTCTGATTTTTTTTAAATGATTTTAGTGCTTTTAGTATTATCTAGGACTTGTTATCTTCCTAATTTTCTTGGGTTTTCTTTCTCTGGGTTTCTGTGTATATACACATTTTATGGCATACTGGTTGAGCTAATATGGGCAAATACTATACAGCTTCCTTCTCAGGCTTCTCAAATTCATGCATTGTGGGCTTGAGTACGATATGAGTTTGAGATGGACTGGTGTGACCACTACCTTCAAGACAACTTGAGCGTATGCTTCTAGCTAGAGCACAGTCAAACAGCTCACTGCATATTTTTAAGATTTCTGAACACAGTTTTTTGACTGGACACTGTGTCTGGTAGGTGTGCAATGTACCAGTGTCTTTGGTCTGCCTGGCATAGAGTTAAGTTTCTTCACAGCAGCGCATGTGGTGCTGTGTTTTGGATTTGTGGCTTATTAGCCTTGATAGTCCACCCACCCATGTTTGAGTTGTGGCTGAACAGTGCTTGCACAGTGTTAAGGCTTTCTCTATTTCCTGCTCAGACCTCCCCAGATAGTGGGCTGGGGGTGAACAACAGGTCAGGGGGGGACCCATCTGGGCAGATGAAACAAATTGGCCAAAGGGTTATTTTCTACCATTAACATCATTCTCCAATAAAACTGGAGGCAGAGGAAGACGCAGCAGTGTGGGGAGAACAAGGGATGTTGACTTCCAAGGTGACTGTTTTTGAGAGACTGACTGGGCATTAGTCAGCTTGTTGGAGATGATGAGTGATTTCTTCTGTGTTGCTTGCTTTTTCCCCTCTTTCCTTCACCTTTGAGCCATCTTTATTGACCCATGAGTTTTCTCATTTTTGTTCTTCCTGTTCTCTCTCCTGTCCTGTTGGGGACTGGGAGGCATTGAAATCGGTGGCTGCTGGTTGGGGTCAGCTGCCCACACTCTGACACATTTAAGGTGGTATGGTTACAAAAAGTGGACTTTTGGGTTAAAGTACTGCCTGAATGTTCTTTGCGTGACAAGTAGATAAATTCCTCTGTTGATCTGAGGCTTCTTTTGTAAAGAAAAACAGAACTTTGTAGCTTCTCATAAATAGAAAGGATTATATTAAAGATAATTTCTTTCACTGCCTCTTTTCCTAAGTAGAATAATCAACAAGTTGCCAGATTTTTAATTTCTGCAATCCAGAGGGGTCAGATCATGTTTTGAAAGTAGCAAGTGGAAGTATTTGATGTGAGCTACAGAAAGAATCAGTAAGAATCACACCAGTTCTGTGTGGCATGTCCAGAATGAATTCTACCTCTTGACAGAAATTGCATCTGTATCACAAAATCAACCAGGACAGTTCCTTGTAACTGATCCAGTGCAGAAGTGTCTGTGTAGGTCTTTCGTGTGTAAATGTTGTTTGCTGAGTGGTCAGTTTTAAGCTTTTTAAAGGTGCTGATGACCTCAGTGCAGTGCTTGAAAAGGTGCTGTTCACACTGCTGGTGACTCTGCCAGCTCTCTTCTCCTTGCCTCACAGTCGGAAAAGAGAGGGCAGCACCTGACTGTGAACAGAACGTGTTCGACACTCCCCTTCATTTAGGTGATCTCTGCAACACGATGGTCTCTGCAACACATTGCCAGAAATTGTCTGAGACAATTCATTACATGATGTTTATCTTCTCTGGAATACTTCAGGCTTTTGATTTTGTGGTTACCTAATCCAGAAGTACTTTCAGAAATAAAATCCCATTACAAGCATTCTTAAGGCCTTGTTTTGATCAGGCTCATGTTAACCAGTACATGTTAAAAGGTGAAACAAGCTCATTAAATATACGTTGCTACAACGGCATGGATGTGAAATCTGCTTTATTTCTGCTTCAAATTAAGACCTGTTGTTTTCTCCTTCACAGGAAGTCTAAATGAGGATGGGTCACAGAAACATTTTGACAGGGAATATGTACTGATGTTTGGTGTGTTTGATGAAAACAAGAGTTGGCAAAGATCAGCATCAGTCAAGTACACTATTAATGGCTATACTGATGGAACGTTACCAGGTACTGTTCAGGCTTATGTGAAGTGAAACTAACATTTATGAACACTGAATATTACCTTTAGTTGCTTTTCATGCACAAGAATGGGAATGTGGAGAAATGGGATACAGCCTTTTTTTAGAATGTGTGTGTGAACATCTAAATTCTGGAAGAAAAATTGTGCTGCTGAAAGGAAGTCATGCCAAATTACTGAAAGGAGCAATGAGATTACTTCTAAGAAGGTTTCTGCTTGAAGAAAAAGGTTCCTAACTGAAAATAAAGGACATAATAGGTTCCTCATTTTTTTAATAAGCTGATGGTGAGAGAGTGATTTCATTAAGTGAATTGTTGGTTCTACAGCATACAGAACATACTGGGTGAAAAACCTCCTGAAAGTGGAAAGTCAGTTATCATTAAAAGACGCAATTAAGTGAGAAGACTAGGAAGATGGTTGTGGGGCTATTTTAGTTGCTAGTGCTTTTCCCTTGTTCTCCTAAAGAACAACTTTATCTCTCTCACATCCATTGAGCAAGTATAAAAGGTTGTCGTAAGGGGGGATTTTTTAAGCAAGTGTTGGAGAGGGTAGTTACTGTCACTAGGTACCACATAATTCTTTAGCTTAGATGCTTGCTTAGTTCTTCACCTTTCCTGCCCTGCTTTCTCCTTAGTCCCCAAGCAAGGACAGGTCAGCTTTACAAAAGAAGGCACTTGGTATTTTTCCTTCTTTTTGCCAGCTCATTGCAAGTCAGTTTGTCACTTGCAGGTAAGATTTGAACACCTGTCTTCCACTGACATACAGGATTTTGGTATCTGTTCCATTTACATGCTTCTGAAACTTCCTCTTGTTGCAAACATCGATCACAGCAATTTTTTTTTTTAATGTTTTCAGTGAAGATTCACTTCAACCTAGGGTGCATAGGGAATTTGCATGATTTGCCTGTATTCTGAACCCTACTCTCATGTCTCTTTCAGATTTAGAGGCTTGTGCATATGACAACATTAGCTGGCACTTGATAGGAATGAGTTCGAAGCCAGAAATCTTCTCCATTCACATCAATGGCCAGACCATGGAGCAAAGGCATCGCCGAGTTTCTGCCGTTAACTTGGTGGGAGGAGCCTCAACCACCGTAAACATGACAGTGACTGAGGAAGGAAGGTGGCTCATATCTTCTCTTGTCCAAAAGCACCTGCAAGGCAAGGAAACATCTATTTATTAGGCACCTTTAAAGCTGTCCTTCTCTATATCCCAATTAGTTTCTACCGTTTTGCGACAGTACAGTTAATCTGTTTCAGGTGGCTTTGTCGTTTCACTATGAGACTTCCCAAGAGCAGGGCATTCTGTTGGAAGTGCACGATGAACTGAAAGATGTTCTTATCTGCAGCTTTACTGCAGTGTGCACATCACAGAGCAACAGTGATTCAATACTCCAGCACCTAAAGCTCTATGAGCTGTTCAGATAAGCACCATGATAAAACGAGTAAGAAACCACCTGTTTCCTGAGAAACTGAGTACTTTCAGCTAAAGGTGCTTCAACCTGATGAAAATACTTGTTGTTCATCATTTGGAAGTGGTATCTTTCAGCAATGATCAGAATTCTGTTTTAAAGAACGAGAAAAATATCGCTATTATAAGAGCTGGAGATATGTTTTGGGGGTAAAAAACAGCTGAAGTCGTAAGAGTTCCTGAGATAGGAAATGACTGTGTTCCTGTTCCCTCTCCATTAGCTGGAATGCACGGTTACCTCACTGTGAGGAACTGTGGGGACAAAGAGGTGAAGAAGAATCGTCTCTCCTATAAAGAACGTCTTATGGTCAAAACCTGGGACTATTTCATTGCTGCAGAAGAAGTTACCTGGGATTATGCCCCAAGTATTCCAGACACCCTTGATAGGTAAGATAATACTTTGCCAATATAATAGGGAATGTTACCATGAAATCACAGGATAATTCTGGTTGGAAAGAGCCTCTTGGTATCCAACAGCAAAGTTGGATCCAGTTGCACTGGACCTTATCCAGCTGCATTTTTGTTGTTTCCAGGTACAGGGACCCCTCAGCTTCTCTTGACACCTTTGCAACTTCACAGTGAAAAAGTTTTTCCTTGTATCTAATCATCCTTCCTCGTGTTGCACCTTGTGTCTCATCTTGTGTCTCATTTCTTCACTGTGCAGCTCTGAGAAGCATCTGGTCCTACTTTCTCTATAGTATGCATTTAATAGTTAGAGATAAGATGCTCCCTTAGCTATGTCTTTGCATGACTGAATAAACTGGAATTTTGCTTCTATACCAAGTGCTGTGACTCCCTGATCACAATGGTGGCCCTTCACTGGATTTTCACCAGTTGTCAGTGACTTTTCTTGCTGAGAAGCCCGAAAGTGGACACCTTCTCACAAGGAGCCCAAAATAGGAAGATGACATAGGAGTTGTCCAAAGTAGCACATAAGCCAAATTTCTGAAATACTTTTCAGCGTCAATTCTGCTGAAATAAACAATCCTTAAGAGGAAGGGAAAGAGAGGGAGGGAATATTTCTGGAGATTAAAAGTTTTTAAAAGTTCAGTACAATAAAGTGTTTAGGGAACAGGAGAAAGATGTCTCTATAAATGACCTCTGCATGGTACCAATACAGATGGAGTGCAAGTCATAATAAGTAAGCATATTGGGCTATTTTGTCCAACTTCAGATAAATAGAAGGAATTCTGTAACATACATGGTGTCATAGTATGCAGTGTTGTCAGTGCACTGTGGGGATAAATTTGCAATCTGTCAATTCCCCAGTGCTATTTGTGCCTTTATGAGCCTTTACAAGCTGATATTTATAGAACCTTTAAGGATTTTAGCAGAACAAAACAAATTCCTTAATCTGTAAGGGTTATAGTTTCATGTACCTCCTGAGAAATACAGTGTTTGCACAACTCCTTTGGCACGATTTGCTTCCCTTATGTGCTCTTGAACTGCATGGAGCAAATTTTTATATCTTTCCTGCCGGTCACACTGCCTTACTTAACCACCTCAGTGCTCTGATTTTTTTTCTCCTTTGTTCAAAACTACAGAATTTATCCCTTCCCAGTAACCTTTTTTGAAGCGCAAGTGGCAATAAACATGTTGCTCTATGTAAATTCCCGGTGTTTATCCTAGTTTTTCTCTCAGCATTAACA
>VYZQ01068565.1:0-16393 GCA_013400655.1 Mystacornis crossleyi
GGGCTGTGACCATTCCCTGGGGCATCTGTTCAGTGACCCACCACCATATGGGGGAAGAAGTGCATGATCCAGGTCTCTTGCTGAGGTCGCCGTGGTCTGAAAGATCAACCAGCAAGCTTCCTTCTCTTTCTGCTCTCCTGATAAATGCTTCCCCTCAGCATCCCACCCTCCAGCCTATGCCCCATGTTGTACCCCTGGTGGATCTTTATTTGCTTTGCAGACTTTTAAGGATGTGTGGACTTCCCAGTTGGTGAGAAGTTTCATCCTGTGATTTGTGCTTGTGGAGGGCAGGCTGGTCCCACTGCTCACTGAAACCATCCCATCCCTGTTCACCAAAGGCATGGCTGGTCAATGCACTGACCAGCACTGTGCTTGCTCAAAACCACAGGCCTTTTTTATTTGGAAAAGTCTAGTTTTTCTTCTTAGGAGGATAAAATGAAGATACCCAGTGTTGCTGTGATCTAAATGAGCGAAGGAACGCAACCATAGAAAGTTTGCGGGTGACACCAAATTGAGGGAAGTTGTAAATACACTGGAGGTCAGAGCTGCTGTTTGGAGAACACTGACATGCTTAGGAGGCTGGCAGAAAATTCATGAGGTTTGGGGCAAATGTAGATCCTGGAATGGAGTATCCTCATGCAACAGGAAGCTGGGAAGAACAAATAGGATCTTGTCCCCCATTTTGGCTCTTCTACAGAAGAAAGGAGTCTGCAAACTGAGGTGTGTCCAGCTAATGGCCACAGAGGTGGTTGGCGGCTGGAGGATGTGATGTCTGAGCGGAAGGGGAAGGACGCAGAGGAGCTCAGTGGGGATTTAACTGCCTGTGCCACTACAAAAGACACCTGTACAGAAGAAAAAAAAAGCCAGCTCAGGTGCACTGAGAGAAACATGGGAACATGTTGCACTGAGAGAAACTCTGATGGGATATAAGGGAAAATTTCTTCATCCTGGAAGTGTCAAGCACTGGAAAGAGACCCTGAGAGGCTGTGACCAAAAACTCTCTCCATCCTTGGAGAGTTTCAGTACTCTAGACAAAGCCTAGTTCTGAGCAATAAAGTCTGAATTCAAGTTTAGCCATGTGTTGAGAAGGGGCTTGGACAAGAAACCTCCAGAGGGCCCATCTAACCTGCATTTTTATATTCATTTCTATAATTAATCATGTAAAATAATTTGCAAATTGCTTCTTCCTGGGTATCTTTTCTTGTACACATGCTGCTTTGCAAATCACAAACTGCAGCTAGAGGCATAACTTGCAGTTTGCCCAGAACATCTGTAATTACTCAGGTGGGCATTAACTGAGAGACAGGAGGAGAGGGAAAGTGGGCTGGAGTTAGGGTATTAGATAGGAGTGTGTCCTATAGCTTAATTCAGCTTCTGAGTTTGTGCCCTGGGGGATTCTGGAGAAGTTTCTAGGTAATAATAGTTTTCACTTTAGAGTTACTCTAAGTGCATTTCCACCACTTCACAAAAAGAGATCTGGATTTTTTTTTCTTTTTTTTCTTTTCACAGTAGGGATTGGAAAAAGTACTGTGGGAGCATCAGGAGGCAAAAATCTTCCTAATCTGTCCAATACTGAAAGAAGGTTATGCCTGTGCAGTACTCTGCTCACATGGGTGAGATTTCCCAGCAGCTGTGAACATGCACAGGGGGACCAGGAGAGGAACTATGCCACGTCTTTATATAAAATGGAGATCTTATAGATTCCATAATCTTCCTGTGACACAGCAATGATGAATCTGGCCTATTAACTGCCTTTGAGTTTATACCATGACAGACTGCTCAAGTCATATTTGGCTTTTCAGGTGCATCAGCCATACTTCCACCCCTGCAAATGTTGCTTTGTCATATGGGAAAGTCTGTCTGGCTGATGATCCTGCTCTCCATCATTAATATTTTTTGCCTTCAGTCTCCAGCCAAACCCAGCACCACACCTGGCCAAGGTGCTGGGAGTACTAGGGTGAGATGCCACTGCTGTCACCTAGGTGCCAGGACGGATGTTGGACTGTATATCTCAGCCTTGGAGGAAATGTGGAGACAATGTTTTGGAAGGATGAGAGTGAAATGCCTTGAAATCTGCCATGTCTTCTCCATTTCCTTCAACGTCTGCCTGCCCTTGGCTCTCACATACCTAGACAAAAAGGAAGGACTGGGCCGGGGAGTCTTCTCCAGCCTTAGGTGACCCATGTGTCACTCCCTGTCATAACATCTGTATGATCATATTTGCAAATGCTTCCAAATCTCATTAGAGCCACTCACCTTTTGGCACTGTCCCCTCTGGAACATGGGGACAAGGGTCCAGGGTGCGGGACCACACAGTGGAGCCTGAGCAGAGATGGAAGAGATTTACAAAAACAGCTCTAGGCTGGGATAAAGAAAATTATGTTTTCAGCCTGTTAAAGGGATGATTATTTGTACAGTTCTGTCTACCTGTTCCTTGTTTTCCTCTTGTTAAAAATTTCCTTGGTGCTTCCATGTAACCAGCTGATGGGATAAGTGCAAACAGCACTGGTGGTGAAACCCCTAGTCAAAGATGAGACTGCTTCCTGTGAGCTATTTGGAGCATTTTCCTTTGCCCCTACAGGGCTCCTGGCCTCTCAGAGCTGACATGAGAATGGAGATGGACATGGAGTGGCTCTGTGGCCATTCCTAGACAGTGGGAGAACTCCCATCCCTGACCAAATTCGAGCAGAGACTGGGATCTGAACAGAGCGAGGCTGCCCACTTGCACGGGGTGAGCACCCTGTGTCCATCACAGGTACTGGGGCATTCGTTATTAAACGCTGCCTGCCAAGGAACATGGGAAACAGGGAGGAGGAGGAGGCAGTGTAAGGCTGGTTTGATACCATCTTCCCAAAGACCTGGCAGCAGTTGGTGCCTGCATCTCTACAGGGGTGGAGGAGCTACTACTGGAGTAGAGAAGGATGGAGGAGGATATGGAGACAGCAGCACCTTCCCAGCCCCCAAGGGGCTGCATTACCCACTGTGCTTGCCTGACTGACCCGTATCTCTGGAGCTTGAGGGGGTGCCAGGGTGTCCAAAGCTGTCTCCAAGCAGCCTGTAAGTGATGTTCAGTGTTGCAAACACAAGGTCCTTAGAGTTGCAGAGACTGGAGGCTCTGAGTTGTCCGTTTGGGATTCCTGTCTTCAATCTCTGTCTTCTCACAAAATATGGGTGTGGTTTTTATGAAAGCTGTGATTCCAGGTTGCTACAGGGCTCCAGAGGCTGGGTTTTTAAGAGCACCTACTGTACTTAAGGTGTAACAGGCACCCAGGATAAATTTTTGTGTTAAACCACTCCCTGTGGTTGCTGTCAAACCTGTCCTGGGGCTGTAAAAAGCAATCACTGTATTAAAATCAGCTTAAATTTTTCCTGGTGAAAGGTGCTGGGCTAATTCAATTAGAGACCTAGTGCAGATGGATTTAGGAGCTGGGGTGGAGAATGAAAGAAAGCAGAGAAACAGAGAGAGATCCCTGTGGAGGCAGGGAGTGTTGCTCCCTGGGCTCTAAGTCCATCACCTAATTGCTCTCTGCTTTGAATTAAAGGGACAAAGGCTGCCCCTTTACATCTGCCCCCAGCACGGCCTTTTCCAGGGTGGAGGTTTGGGGGTGCCCCCTGTGTGTGTGCAAGGAGAGAGCTGCTTAACTCCCCTTTGGTCTCAAAGGATTTCCCGTAATCCTGACCTCTCCCTGTGCTCCTCAGATGCTGCTGTGGAGAGCAGGGCATTAGTGCCAGCTCTAATCCCACCCCAGTCCTTGCCCCTCCTCAGGGGGCACTCACCCCCTTCTCAGTCCCTGTGTTTGGGATTGAAAGGCTTGCAAAAGCCTTTGGAGTTCAGTTCAAGAGCCACATTCCTCGGAACACAGACCACTCCCTGGGAGCCAGATTGCAGTGGTGAGGGTGGTGCTCTCCTAGAAACGCCGCTCAGACGCTGAGGTGACCAGGGTCTACAGCAAGCATCAGGGAGCCGGACCCTCTGTTTTCTTCTTGGAAAGCTCTGATGCAGTGTTTCCAGCTCCTTCTGTGGATTTTGTCCCAGGAGCAGCAGACAGAGCCCTTGCAGGATGGTTTCATCTGGTTAAGGATGCTCCACCATCAGATTTATGTCTCATGCTGCTGAGGCTGCTATTACCAGACACAGCGTCTTGCGCACAAAAGTGTTTTCTCCCCTGCAAAGCCTGTCAAAGAACGTGCTTTGCTGAGGAGCAAGAAGCACAGACCAAAGTGACTGTCTGTCCATGGACTCTTCTGTCATTTTTCATGTGGTTAATTCCTGTCTATTGATGTGTGAAGCCCTGAGCAGAATTTGCCATGAGAGGACAGGCTGCCTGTGCTGTCAGGCAACTACTTAGGCTGATCCAAGGATATCCAGAGGAAAAACCAGGGATGTATGCCACCATGTATATGATGGCTGGAAAGGCTGGGGAAATGTAGTGTCAGGGCCGCAGGATGGTGGAAAATGGGATAAAGAGGATGTTTTCTCCATGGTTCCCTGGAAGTTCTTCCTGCCTACAGTGTCTCAGGCTGGAAAGCAGAGAAGCAAATTCATGGGCAAGCAGAGTCTTTAGCAGGGAAGCAACTACAAGACTATAAATGGCCAGGTATGAGCTGGGCAGGGAATGGAGTTAACACTGCGGTCCTCATGGAGGTGACTGATGGCAGCAAGGACACAGAATGTCCCCAGTTTGGGATCAGAAGTGCAGTGCTCCTGGTGTTAGTGACTGCAGTGGGGAGCAGGGATGAGGTCACCCTGTGAGCCATGGCTGCTCAGCTCCATCCTCCTGCCTGTGAGCTGCTGTTCTGGTCAGGCCCAAGACTAGACACAGGTGCTGTGTGAAGCATTTTTCATGCATATGCAGCAGTGTCATTCAGCTGGCAGAACTGCAGCTGCGTGTCCCTAACAGGCACAGCTGGGTGACAGATAGCACCTCTGCTCATCTCTGCTGCCATAACATGGATGGCCGTGGAAGAGGGAGGTACTCAGAGGCTTGGAAACTGCCTTTTGGGCAGCAGGGGAGGCTGTGGACAGGGTCTAAATGCCAGCCTGAATGCTGCCCAAGTCCTGCAGTGATGCCTGCAAGCCCTAAGACTTTTTTCAGGCAGCCAGCATTAGTAGTGATGGGGAGAAAACACTGTAGTCTGCACTGCAGTGGAGACTGCAGTATCTTCTGCAAGGGGTGTGGAGGGATATTCATTGTCTGAATTCACATGGCTTGAGCTGTTTGCTCACTGCAGTTCCCTTTGCCTTCATCAAAGGGCAACCTTCCACCATCAGCCAGCCTGGATGGCCTCATGACATCCCAAGGCATCATCAGACCTACTAGGAAAGAACAGGCTGGAATGTGAGGATTCCTCTTCATCTGAGACACTCCTCCAGGGATGGGACAGCTCAGGGACATTTCAGGAGTGGTGCAAGCTCTCAGTGATGCTGGGAGCTGAGTCAACCCTAAATGAATCCACGTGGTCAGTGTCAGGTTGTGGCTGGATATAAGTCAGGGAGTCACACTCGGCACATATGGTGGCTGAGAGCCCTTGGTGTCTTCTCATCTGGGCTGTGAAGGCTGCAGAGACCAGGTTTCTGAGGTGCTCTGGGCTGTTCAGTTGGGAGACCCATGTGAGAAGCTGTGGGGTGGTTTTTCTGCTGCCAGCCGTGCTTCACTCAAAGACCTCAGACTGGGTTCTGAGGAGATGGGGGCATTTTGGACGTGGGCCATACCAGCATATTCAGCTGCAGATGGTTACAGGAACAGATAACTGGTCCTGCAGAAATTCCAGGAAGTCTGATCACCCTGGAACATAGATCCTATTCACATTGTCTGTAACCTGAGAGCAGCTCTTCGGAGCTGGGATTAGTAAAAGTATTTGGCTTCACCTGCCCTACTTCCAGGGAGCTGGTGGGCCAGTGCTAAACCCCTGTCCATGGGGAAGGAAAGGAAGGATTTTCTGCAGGCTGATGTTGGTCCTGGCATGGAAGAAACTCATTTTGCTCTGGTAATAGCCATGGAGAGGTGTGAGCAGGGGCTGCACCTCAATAATTCCCTGCCTGGATCACTGAGGGCTATGAAATCCATAGGTGATGGGTCACATGCACCCCTTACACACGCTGACTTGTCTGCAGGGTCAGCCATGTGCATAGGTGCGCTCTTGCCTTACCACCCGTAAATACCGCAGGCAGCAGAGACGTGAAAAGCCGGGAGTTGCTTGGGGGGATGGGGTAGACAGGGTATATGAATAGACTGGCCTCTGGAGCAGGGGGAATGCTGAAATCTGCACCTGGAAATTGTCCTTTTCTTTGTTGAGGTGTATCCTGCTTCCCCAGACGAGGTAGAGACCTATTCCTGCCCTGGGGGTTGTCACCTGGTCCCACAGCAAATCCAAGGAGATGATGGGGCTTGTTTCTCAAGGGAGGAGTTTTAGGCATCCCAGCAGTGATGCTGCCTGGGCAGGGAGATGCCCTATGCCCAGCACTGGAAGAAGTATCACAGATGTGTGAGAAACCCCTGCCTGTCTCTGGAGTTTGCAGCACCGCGTCCTAGGAAAACAGAGATGAGAAATTGCCTGGTGCCAAGGAGTCAAGTGGGAAAGTTTCAAAACAAGCTGATAAACTGTACAGAAAGTCATCAGAGCATATGGAACTCACAATGGCTGGAGCCAAGTTAGGTGTTCAGTGGGCCCCGCTGTCAAAACTTCTGTCCCAGAAGGCAGGTAAATATGCTACCAAGTTTTTGAAATAAAGACCTAGGAAACTAAAGGTCACTGAGCAAATTATCAATATTATAGTAGAAACTTGTATTAATAGACATGTCTGTATTCACCTGGAAGAAGGTTGTGATGACTACTTGCTGCAGAGGTGGTAGCAAGCTGAAGGAAGAAATGCATGTAAATCAGGGAGAGTCACTTAAAAAAGTGTCCTTGGTTTTCCAAAAGCCCCTGACAAGCTCCATCACTAAAAGATGTTATTTTGTCACCGCCTGAGCAAGAATGTAATCTTGTAAGTTAGAATGGGTGAAGAAGCTGATTTGCCAAGGGGAGATGTCAGCAGGTGTAAATTCAGCTAGAGGAAGGGTCTTTCTACTGCGTGTAATTAAACAGCAGCACTCACTGCCATGCAGGGTTGGTAAAAGCCAGGTGCATTAAAGGCTCTGAAAAGCAAGCAGATAAAGCCGTGGGGGAAAATTCATCCTACATCAACAGTCTGTCAGCTGGGAGGTATCCAAAACACAGCAGGGACATGCATTTCAGTTTCTGTGATTTGTGCTGACGCATGTCATGTCCCGGTGGTTGTGATGAGGACATGGGATGGGTGACCTCAATTTTTCTTTGTGCCCTATAACTCCACCAGTTGTACTCTGATGTTACTTGGGCTTTTCTTGGCATTTGTTTCTCAAAGACCCATTTTAATTATGACTGATCTCAAGGCTGGATGCAGAGGCATCCCTTTGCTGCCGGAGTGCTCCTGAACACTGCCAGGGCTGGGGCAGACTGTGGGGGAGGGCAGGGCATGCACATGAGAAGTGAAGGGAGCTGGCTGGTGTGATACTCAAGGACCCTCTGGAGAGCTCCAGAATGACAGTCCAGTGGCTCAGGCCCTGACGATCTGGGGATCCCATGGGGGTGAGGAAGGATTTCCAGGATGATGGATGTCCCTTAAGCGCTGGCAGTGCTGCTGCTCCAGCAGTTTCGTCCCTAGCAAACCCTGATGGACAGCACTGGCCTCTGCGAAATTTGAGGCCATACCAGGTTGATAACAGTATTGGGGAGATGGCTATAAGGTCTGAATACCAGCCCCAGACCCTGCCATACCAGGAGGGCTTGCAGACACTCAAAACCAGCCGTCAGAGATATGCTCAGCTGAACGGCAGGCGCTAGAGAAGACACGCATTCAGGCCAGGCCAGGGGGCCATGTATTTGGGGAGGGACAAACCTTTAGATCACTTGCCAGACAAAGGTGGGCAGGCTCGAGTGCTTTGCTCCGGCAGACGAGCCTGTAGTGCAGTTGGCCTGGGGGCAGCAGCTGCATTAATCCTGACCCTGTTCTTTATCTAAGGCTCTGTCTGGAAAAAAAAGTGTGCGCCTTGTACACCCTCCTGAGCTACTTGTTCCCTGCTCTGTGCAAGGTGGAGACTATGGCACAGAGGGACAGCTCTGATGCATTAGTCTATCCTTCTGCCAGGAACTTGCTGTAGGACTGTGGTGGTGCATCCCCTGCCCCAAGCTCAGATCTATGGCCAAACCCAGGACAGGGCTTTGAAAGCGGGATAGTCAGCCTTGAGCCCAGAGGAGCAATGCTCCACCGGTCCCCAAATCACTTGTTACCATATTTTATTGCTTTCCCTGCTGCAAAGCATGTGTGTCTGCTGCGTCTGTTCTCTGCAGAACCGAAACCCACTTGTCAAACACCTCCTTGCAGGTGTGCAACTGAGCCACACCTTGAGCATCTCTGATAACCTAAAGCTGCTGCTGCCTCTCCCTTGCAGGCAGCTTTTCTAGACCTTGACTTGTGCTTGTGCCCTCTCCTTCGTTTCCTCCATGTTGTCAACAAACTCTCTGAAGTGCCAGCAATGGACCTGTGCCCATATGGCAGTGATGGACTTGGCTCCTGCCTTGCTCAGGGATTGGCTGCTTCCCCTCTATTCACTGTCCCTCTGCTAAAGCCCCTAAAACTGTTTGCCAGTTAAGCTCTCTTTTGTCCTGGAAGCTTATGCTCAGCTCAGGTTGTTTCCACAATTGCCTAAGGCCCTTTCAGTGTTGCTGCTTTCCAAGAGAAAAGACTCAGTCTTGTACACATGACCCCCAATCATCCTTCCTTGAGTTATTTGGCCATGTTCAATGCACAGCCCTTGTAAGCCCAGCTTTCCACTGAGTCCAGAGCAGTGGGGAATATACCTGCTGGTGACACCGTTTGTAAGTCCCTCACCTTTTGATTTGCACAGGACCCTTCATATAACAGACCCTTACCATCTGGCCTAGCAAGCTCAGGAGGGATGAATTTGGGTTTGAATGACCAGGCTGATAATATGCAACAAACAGAGCAATAAAGGGGATGCATTCCAGCCCTGCAGAAAATCCACTGTTGTGTGTGGTGCGGATTGTTCAGTGTCAGAAAGGACGGAGGAGAACTAGGCTGGGAGAAAGGTACTGCGTATGATCAGAAATGGGGACTAACAGCATGAGGCTACAGTGGTCCAAGAGCTGGCCAGCATCGGGAGCCTGCTACCTTGGAGAAGCGAGCATTTTGTTACTTCAGACATCTGTTTCTTCATCACCCCAAAGCAGTCACTAGGATGGAGTTACTCACAAGCACTCTGGGTCTGAGCCTCTGTCCATTTCACATGAGCAATTTGCACCAATGATTAATTATGTTACCTGGTCACAGATGTGGAGAGTGTCATGTACACATGCTGATACTGAGCTAAGGACTGAATTAGCAGCTCAGTGAGCTCTGGGTTTTGGTAGGTTGGGAGCTGCTGCTTGTCCATCTGCATTTGGGGAAGCCTCTGCCTCCAGGCAGGCTGTTCCCATGTGAGCTGCCCATGCCAAGGAAAAGGCAAAGATTTTTATATATCACCCACTCCACCCAAGTGTGGGGAACACTTGTTTGGTGGCCTCAGTGTTCTCAGTTTGAGACCACCTCAGCTAGACTACAGGAAAGACAAATCTCTGTGACTGCTGGCAAGCAGTATCTTTGGTTTTAAGAGGACAGATTGCATCAAAGCAGGCAGAGTCAGCTAGGGGGAAGCTGATCTGTCTCTGTCCCTCTAGGTTATCACTCTGGATGGACAGTGGCAGTCTGCACAAAGCCTTAGCTAACTTTTCCAGTCCCACTGTGCAGCACTATTTCACTTCGGGATAACCTGGGATGCTGCCAAGGAAGGTCAGGGACCAGGGTCTTATCAATAGGGCACTCTGTCATTGTTTCATGAGGGCTTCCCCCTGCTACCAGAGCCATCTCTGACTATAAACTCCTTGGAACGAGGCAGGGAACTGCCATCCTCTCCACACAGCCAGTCTCAGGCTGTCCGTACTGGACTGATGAGTTTTCAGCTGCTTGATGGAGGCTTGGAGCAGAGATGGAACAGAAAGAAGCACAGACCTGGGAGCCAGGGGAATGAGTGATTGCAAGGCTGGACATCTTGGTTTGGAGGGATAAGGTCTGGCTTCTTTCACAGTTCTTCATTCTAGCAGCATCAGCCTGTGACTGGGGCAGCCTATTTTCTTTAAGATCTTGAAAGCTTCAGGAGGAATCTCCTGGAGCAGGCTGGCAAGTGGGCACCTGGGATCTTGCATTTGATTTGGACAGTTTCAAAGTGCCTGTACTTAAGGGATTAAGTTTTACTGTGGCAAGGAGCAATTCACTAGGAGATAAGGACCAGGTCTGGATCCTGGACCCTCTTCATTATACTCTTTCTTGCTGTTCATTTGGGTGTTAAGAGCTAATGGGCTGAATTAATGACTCCTCCAACCCTGGCACCAAAGGAAAGGTCCAGGTTTCCCAATCCTCTTTCCCAGGTGCTAGAAATCACCATCTTTTCCTTCCTTCCTGCTCCCTTCACGGCCCTGGGCTTAGTGCCGTGAAGCTCTGCACCTTCCTGCTACCAAGGAGCTGCAAAGCATCCACATCTAAGCAAAATCTTCAGCACAGCTGGGACAGATGCTGGTCCTGGATCCCAAAGTGCCTTTGGGTGAAAATGAATGAATTCTCCTCGTGAATGCTGGGCACCAGACAATTGACCACAAATATTTAATTACACTTTGAAATGCATTTGTACCAACCTGCTCTCTTAAGAATGCACTTTCCTAGGCAAACACATGGAAAACCACATTATAAGCTCAACTGCTCCCTGAAAATGAATTTCTGAATCATGCAAGTAACCACTGGTGGTGGGAACTGGGGATCTGGCACCCAAGGCAGAATTGTCAAAATGCAGGATCCCCTTCTTCGAATGGGTAAGTGGGTCAAACAGCTCATCCTGCCTGGTCTTCAACCCTTGCTCCTCATCCTCTTGCCATCCTCTTATAGGATGGCAAGGCTCACACTTGAGCTGAAACCATTTCTTTGAAGTCTGTCCTTTTTTGATGTGTTTCTGCTTCTGTGCTGGCCCAAACAGATGGCTATGTGTACTGATGATGAGACAAAGAGCACAGGGCCAGATGCAGGCAGGATCCATCCAAGTGGCTTCCTCTAGCTGGAGGCTGATCTATGAGATATGGACATACTTCTCGCTTGTCAGTCCCTGCAGCCTGGTGCCTTTCCCTGCCCTGGCACCCTGGGTCAGCCTGGGTCACCCAGCGCTCAAAACCTTCCCAGGGCAGCTGCCTGAGGGACCTGCTCCAGGTCATGGCTGATGGGGCATTTCCCTGGATGGAAAGAGTCAGAGCCCAGCCCTGCCTTTGCCTCGCAGAGTCAGCTCTGCCAGTCGGGGGAGCATGACCTTGTGACTCCCACAAATCCCAAATTAATTAATCCCGGGGACACTGGGGCAGCATGAACAACCTGTTTGATTTCTTTGCAGTTTTTTCCTGGGGCTCAAAGGGATTAGTGCAGGCGGGAACAGGGAAATATAACAAGGGGCTCAGCTTTCAGCTGCTGCTCCCAGCCAGCAGACTTCTGTTCTTACCAGAGGTATTAACAGCAGTAATCCACACTCTCTATGCATTATCTGTGTGCGGCATCCTCTTCCTCTCCCCCTTGCCCTCGCATGTATGCTTCCATGTTCAGCTCACGAGTGTGTGTTCACGTCCTGCCTGATGAACTTGCACCGTTCTTGTTCCTCCTTGACACACGACCCTCTGCACACATCCCATCTCCCTATATCCTATGGCATCTGCAATGCCCCACACAGAGTCCATCCAAGTTACTACGGGGCCATGCACTTCTTGCATATCTGTCCCGATAGCCCAACACAATTTATGTACAACCAACTGATGCACTCTCACACGCACATGAATACCCCTCCGGGCTTGAGCACGTCTGCATCCATTCCCCATGCATGCACATCTCACTCATATAAACTCACATGGGCTCACAGTTTTCCCATCACAGACTCATCACCCTCCTCACATGCTCTGCACCAAATTCTGTCTCAGCTCTGCACGACCAGCCTGCTCATGCTGTAGTCTGTGGGCTCACGCCATTTGTCTTAGGCCATTCTTCCATGACTCCTTGTGGAGAGTGTTGGGCATGCTGGTCCCCAGGGACAACTACACCATGAGAGTGGTGCTCCAGAGTCAATATATGAAGTTCAAACCCTTTATTAAAAGGAGTTTTGTCACAGCTTGGGCAGGTAAAAAATGCAGGGACCCATTTGGGCTTGGTATCATCTCAGTGCAAAGAAGCCTTTGATGGAAATGGGTGAGCTGTGACCATCTGCTCCTGCCAACAGATCCACAAGTGCTGTTGCAGTTTGTCACAACTTTTAGAACCCTTGGGGTAGCTGGGAGCAGAAGGCTTCCCTGTGAACCAGCAGGCTTGGGCATCTTTGTGAACACTTTGGGTCACTTGACGAAGTTACCAGCTCCAGTGCCTGGCCATGGCTGCAGAGGTCCCAGATAGCAGAGAGTTGAGGATGGATGGATTGAGTGTCCCCTGACCACCACTCATGCTTTGTATCCAGTGCTTTGTCATCCAGACAGGAAGATGTTGAGACCCAGAGGGTCCTGAGCACAGTCACCCTTAGGATAAAGGAAGCAGAAAATTATGGAGTACACTAAAGTTACGGGATTTTGTTAAAACATGAATCACAGGGGTGTGAGAGGTATCCCCTGAATGGACAGGGAGGAATGACCTGCTACTAACTCAGAACAGATCCATAGAAGATGCGCCTGTAGCTATTAACCAACAGCATCTGGCATGTGCAAACACAATATCCTCTTCCCCAGGAGAGAAGGGGAGAAACCAGTGAGAGATAATTGGAACCCTCCTAAGAATGATCAAATTCCTTATAGTGTGGTTTTCCATGTGTTTGCCTAGGAAAGTGCATTCTTAAGAGAGCAGGTTGGTACAAATGCATTTCAAAGTGTAATTGAATATTTGTGGTCAATTGTCTGGGCAGTACATGCCCAGCATTCACGAGGAGAGTTCATTCATTTTCACCCAAAGGCACTTTGGGATCCAGGACCAGCATCTGTCCCAGCTGTGCTGAAGATTTTGCTTAGATGTGGATGCTTTGCAGCTCCTTGGTAGCAGGAAGGTGCAGAGCTTCACGGCACTAAGCCCAGGGCCGTGAAGGGAGCAGGAAGGAAGGAAAAGATGGTGATTTCTAGCACCTGGGAAAGAGGATTGGGAAACCTGGACCTTTCCTTTGGTGCCAGGGTTGGAGGAGTCATTAATTCAGCCCATTAGCTCTTAACACCCAAATGAACAGCAAGAAAGAGTATAATGAAGAGGGTCCAGGATCCAGACCTGGTCCTTATCTCCTAGTGAACACACCCTGTCTATCTAGAGATCTTGGGTGCTGGGCTGGAGTCAATGCCTGAACTGAAAGCATTGCACTCCCCACTTTAGTGCTGGTCATGAACATCATGTTGTGGCCCTTGTGCTGCAAACACATGAAATAACTAAAATTTCCCCCTGGAAGCTTCTGAGCTGACCTTAAAAATTTTTTTTCAGTGGATGAATGGAGGGTTGTCCAGCTGCTTTACTTTGGGCATGTCCAGAGGAGGCAGTTGGAGGGAAGGCTTGTTGTGACCAAGCAGATATGTCATTGCTGAGCCCAGGGTGGGGAGTGACTGGAGGTGATGGACACAGTGCAGAATGGAGAGAGTAAAAACTGCATCCTGAGAAGCAAGTGGATGCATTTGGGGCTTACCCAGTGAGCTCGAGACTGATGAGAAGCTGCTGCAGAGGTGACACCACCAGCTTCCTAAAGGAGAAAGTCCCCCACCTAGAAAGTTTTATTTTAATGCTTTTCTTTTCAGAAAAAAAAAAAAAGTCATATTTCTTGCCTCCAATAGTCTGTGGAATTTACAGGATAAGGTGGAAAGTCCAGTTTCAGACTCAGCTTTTCGGATTGCATTTCAAAGCCTTTCTTTTGAAACTGGAAACAGGAAGTTTTCTCTCTTTCATCTCAGTTTGCTATTGAGGGCAGTGAGGTGACTCGTGTTTTGCAGTCTGGCTTTTCTGCCTTTCCCCCATTTTATTTCCCCTTTGTTTTCTCTGACTGCAGGAAATTATCAAGTAGGAATAGGAGCATTAAAACCATGACACCATGTCACCTGGTGACTTGGCCAGCACTGATGAAATTTTGAGACATTTCAACTGGAAAAGAACCAAAAAAAAAGAACCTCTTTCTAGAAGGGAGGAATGTAACCGGTGATTTATTAGAAATAAACTTCTCAGAGGCCAGCATTTGCATTTTCATTCATCTTGAACCAAAATAACTTTTCTGATTTCCTTCACATCAAAATTTGCTTCTTCACAGGGAACATTTTCTAATAGAAATGATCTCACTTTAATATTTTGGCAGGATTTTCCTGTGCATTTTTTTCTCCTTGGAACTGCATTAATGCGGAGCAGTAAAAGATGATGGACTGGTGAGTTGGATGGATGCTGAAAGGGCTGAAACTGCTGCTCTGTAGCTGCAAAACTCACTTGGACGTGGAACCAGTGGAGACTCCTCCAAGGTTTTGCCAGGCCAGGGCTATGAGAAAGTTGGAAGTATCTGGTGCTGCCTGCACTGCCTGATGCATAACCTTCCCAAGGAACTCTGTGGCGAGGCATTTTTAAACAGGACCCATTTCCCTAGCCAAGAGGGAGCCTAGGAGCAATGGTTCATAGAAAACGAGTGTACCCATCACCCCCCGGCCAGCGGAGATTGGAACAGCTGCAGTTTTCCTAGGAATTTTCATGGGTACTTAGTGCTGCAGGGCTGCAAGAAAGGGTTAAAGTGTTTTCAGTTACGCAGTGCACAACAAACAAAGGGGATGTGGTAATCCCTCCTGCCACAGAGTGAAAAGTTCACTTGATATGCTACTTTACACTGATTCTCACAGACTCTGGGATTAAACCGGACACACTCTGACGTCCAGGTTTTCTAGTAAAGGGCTCCAGCCCAGCCTGCCACATTCACTTCATATTTGGGAACATATTCTCTGAAAATCCTGCTGACAGATGAAGAGCAGGAAGACAGCCAGTTTCCCATGGAACAATAACTCCATGCAAACCACATCTCCTGGCGCCCAACCTGGCCTTGCTGGGGTGGCGGCTGTGGATGTCGGCTGGAGCAGCATCTCTGGGTCCCTGCCAGGTGCAGTCTGCCAGGATTGTCCTTCTGGTCCGTGTCACAGAGTTTTGCTTTTATGCCCTGTCTCCCTCCCAGGCTTTAGGGCTGTGCTACACTAATGACTTACCTGCCATTTACTGAGCTTTGGCTGAGGTCAGGGGCAGAGGATGTAGGAGCCCAGCACAGGGGTGGAAAGGGCAAGGCAAGACGCCTTGTGCCACGGTTAACCTGGGATGCTGAGTGAACTATTCTCCCTGGATGCCCTGGGCCTTGCTTATTTTCATGCTTCTATGTCTTAAAAGGTTCTTGCAGAGTGGTCTCATGTTGAGGGACAACTAACAGAACTCTCCTGGTTGCAAATCTCTGTCACTGCTGCCCGGTCCACAACAATTCAATGACCAGTGGCACATGAGTACAATCAAGACTTTTGTTTCTCCGGGATGTTTGAGGTATTTGGCAAAAATTGACAATCTGATTGTTGGGGAGGGCAGACTTCTTTCAGCTACACACAGACTCTGGCCCCTCAGGTATTCTGGGTTTCACTCTTCATCTGCATGGCAGAGTCAACCCAACTTTCCCTTTGCTGGGAGATGTTGCAGTGGTGTTTTCAAATTCATCGCTTTTTTTTTCTTTCAGATGAAACACTCAAAATTTTCTCTGAAAGCAGATGTTTTCATGAAAAGAACTCATTCAGATGAAAATCTAACTGTGTCTTGAAAACCTCCCTTTGGTGCATGATTTCTGACCAGTTTTTCTATATAAGCTATTCAAGGAACAAGGTACAAAACTTCCCTCTTGTTCCGTCCTTCAGCTATTTCCCTGCTTTGGGGCACCAGCATTAGTTCCTCTGCCAGAATCTGCTCCTCAGATTCTGTATCAGTGGGTGTGAGAGTAGGAGAGAAGCATGGTACACACGCTGAGGGGATGCCACACAAGGTCCCAACATAAGCCTGCCCACTCCGCTGTTCCCAGCTGCTCCTTGGAGCAAATACTTTGGGTTTGAAAACAAGAACAAAGAGAAAGGTTTCATGGAGACATGTTTATCAAGGGCTGCAGCCTGAAGGGTTGTTGTGACCAGCACTGGTGGGAGGCTCTGCTCTGGCCCCAAACTGTGCTGTGGTCATGCAGAGGACGAGCCAGGGCAGCCATGTTTGAAAAAAAGAAAAAAGAAA
Organism: Mystacornis crossleyi; assembly: GCA_013400655.1. NCBI lineage: Eukaryota > Metazoa > Chordata > Aves > Passeriformes > Timaliidae > Mystacornis > Mystacornis crossleyi. The sequence continues at coordinate 16,391 of VYZQ01068565.1, forward strand.
AAA